>JAQQPU010021035.1:0-15007 GCA_029168905.1 Artemia sp. Kazakhstan ARC1039 | reverse complement strand
ACACATTCGGCCAGGTCTGAAGTTAAATAGTGCCCAAGGGGGAGGGTAGTCACACCGTCTTGACGAACATACACGTTGTCGGAAATGGTACTCATGGCAATTTTTTCTGCATTTACAGTAAAGTTCCTGTAGTTGAGGGAACGAATTGCCAGCAATTTGGCCCGTGGAATTGTATTTTGAACAATTGACAAACTCATGTTTTCGACTGTCATCTTGGATTTGTGGCACCTAGTGGTACTGCGGTACAGCTTATGTTAGTTTTACGTTCATATTTGGAATTTTTAATTTATTTCTTTTTGTTTTAACGAATTGGTATTTTTCATCCACCATCTTGAATCTGAAGCCCCTAGCAATACTTCAATACAAGTTAGGGTAATTTAACACTCATATTCGGAACTTCCGCCATCGGTTACCCCATACTGGCCTATTTGAGCAACCATGTCTGTTCATTTTGTTAAACTCATATTTAAAAATTGTCATCTTGGATTTGTAGCACTTAGCAG
This sequence comes from Artemia sp. Kazakhstan ARC1039, assembly GCA_029168905.1. NCBI lineage: Eukaryota > Metazoa > Arthropoda > Branchiopoda > Anostraca > Artemiidae > Artemia > Artemia sp. Kazakhstan ARC1039. The sequence goes on along the minus strand of JAQQPU010021035.1, from coordinate 14,504 downwards.
CGGCACTACTGCACAATTTAGGTTAGTTCAACGTTCATATTTGAAACTTTTGCCATCAATTACCTTATACTGGCCTATTTGAGCGGTCATATGTGCTCATTTTTACAAACTTACATTTTTTTGTGCTTCCTGGACACCCAGGTTGGGCCAAGGATAATAGGGTTGGGCCCAGGTTGGGCCAGGTTTTCCCCACATTGAACGAGAAGAAGTTAATTCAAGTACTACATAAACCCTCTCCCCAAAATCTATTTCTTTAGTGTTAACCTGTCTATTTGATTATTTTAATTCAACCATCAATATATATATAGATATTGCTAGGGGCTCAAGATTCAAGATGGTGGTTGGAAAATATAAGTTTTTTTAAAACAAACAGAAATGAATTCAAAAGATGAAATTTTCAGTTTTGATAATGCTAATTAATATGGGTCAAATACGCAAGCGAAATTTCTCCTCGGAACGCCACTAGGCTGCTTGAAATCCAAGATGGCGGCGAAAATGCCAAAATAAAAAAAACATTGCAATTCAAAATAGACTAGTATATGAATGAATATGAACGCCTAAGTTTTACCATGGTGCCACTAGGCTCCACAAAGTCCAAGATGGCAGTCGAAAATATGAGTTTGTCAAGATTAATAGACATAGATAGATAGATAGATAGATTTATTTTCCATATACCAGTAAAATAATTACATAACAATCTACAAATCCCCACAAAGGCTCCATGGCCTGTAGGAGGGGGATTATGAAAAGATCAAATAAACATTAAACATTTAAACACTTAAGATTTAAACAATATAAACATAACATTAATACTTAAACATATAAACATAAGCATTTGAACTTTTAACATGTAAAGCATTTGCTTAATAAAACGAGAAAAAATAAATAAATAAAAGAATTAAATGAAAAAAACTATTGGCAGCAGGCAAAAGTAAAAAAAATTAATCACATGAAAACAAATATTTTTTTACTAGTCTTTTGAAGGTGCCAAACGAGTGGCATTCTCGAACCGAATCGGGAAGGGTGTTCCATGTCAAATGACACGCAACAAGAGGATTAAAATCGGATCTTATTGTTGGTGTATGGGGAATTTGGATATTTAGAGAACTACGGAGTTGATAATTTGACCGATCAGATACAAAAGAAGACGTAAATCTAAGGGATCTAGGAATATCACCATGGATTTGAAGAAAAGCGAAAGACGCACAGGAAAGAATATAAAGTTTTTTAATATCAAGTAACGGTTTAGTTTCCGAACGATTTACATCCTGGATAAGATTTATAGCTTTATCATAAGTATTCGAAAGCGGTTTGAGAAAAGAAGGGAAAGTAGACATCCATATGACTGAACAATAGGAAACATAAGAATGAATTAAGCTATGAAATAGGATTCTTAGAATTGGCCCTGGAAAGATGTGTTTTAGTTTTCTTAGAATACCGAGGTTTCTGCATACCTTCATTTTAATCAAATCAATATGGTGTTTAAAAGATAAATTTTCATCTAGGAGGATACCTAGGAAACGGACATGGCCATCCTTTGGTCTACTAATAAAGCCTTTGGATATATGAATTTCAGATAATTGAGGACAAGCCTGGGATATACGAGAAAAAACTAAAAAACTAGTTTTAGAAACATTTAAGGCAAGAGAGTTAGCATCAAACCAAATTGAAACTCTCTCAAAGAGGTCCACTAACTTTGTACGAACCTCATCCTCAGTTCTCCCAGAAGTAATAAGGGTGGTATCATCGGCAAAAGTAACAAGAGAATCCAAGGTATGCAAACTATAGTTGTGAGTAAGGGAGACTGTTGGATGACATAGACGACAGCAATAAAGAGGATTTTTATTTCTAACTGCAAAAATTAGGTCATTTATATAAATTAAAAACAGTGCCGGCCCTAAAACTGACCCTTGAGGGACCCCCTGGTCAACACTTGATGGTGAGCGAAAAAGTGGATCAACAGAAATTATTCTACCAGACAAGAAAGACTTGAACCAATAAAACGCACTACCTCTTACGCCAAAATGAGAAAGTTTAAATAGAAGAACACTGTGGGTTAAAGAATCAAAGGCTTTACGAACATCCAGAAACAAAGCAGCAGGAATCAAATGGGAATCTATGGCAGAGTGAAGATAATTCAGTAAAACTGCACAAGCATGCTCAGTCGAATGATGTGCTCGAAAACCAAATTGAAAATTGTGAAAAAAATCTTTAGAAGTAAGAAAATTATTAAGACGAGAAAGCATCGCCTTCTCAAATATTTTGCTAAACACAGACAACAAAGAAATCGGCCGATAGTTGGCTGGATCATTTCGTGTCCCCCCCTTATATAATATGATGACTCGAGCACGCTTGAGACTACTCGGGAAAATACCATGCTGAAAGGAGAGGTTAATAAGTTTTGTTAAGGGATAAATAATGGAAGGAAGTATGAACTTAATTACTTTAGTAGGAATATTATCAGGGCCAGACGACGAACAATTTTTCAATCCCATAACAATTTTAGCTATTTCTTTCTCCGTCGCTGGTTCCAAAAACATTGACTTCATACAAGGTGGCCCAAGATAAGACCTGAAGTTGGATCCTGAAGGAGAAGAACCAACAGCCGAAGCGGTCCTATTACCAATATTCGCAAAATATGAAGTAAATGCATCTTGAACATTCAGTTCACCTTCGATGATTTTGCCATCGAGATCCAAAAAAGAAGGGGTTGATGGAGACTGAAAAGAGGGCCTAAGCACAGAATTTATAACCTGCCATGTTTTTCGTATATCTTTACCACAATCTGAAAAACAATTAAAATAATACTGGGACTTGGCCTTTCGACACACAGAATTATATATATTCCTATAAATTTTAAATCGTTGAAAGCAAATAGCTTTCATTGAAGGGCTAGCAGACTTAAAGGCCCTCCAGAGATTATTTTTTCTCCTACAACTCCTAAGGAGACCAGGGGTCATCCAAGGATTTAGAGGAAAAGCATTCTTAGACTTTCGATTAGAAGGTGAAACAGAACAAATATCAAGAACAGCGTCTTTAATAGACTCATAAAAAGTATCAAATAAATTACAAAAATCAGAATCACTCTCAAAACCACCCCAAGAAATTTCTGCCAATCTTGACCTAAGAAGCATCAATTCCACTTCACCAAACCTAAAAGGCCTCTTACCAGACTCACTAGTCCTCTCAATAGTCAGTTTATCAAAACAGTATCTAGAGTAAACAGCGAAATGATCGGAAATGTCGCTCACTAAAACATAATTTTGGATCAAGGTGGCCGTACAGAAAATATTGTCAATCAGAGATGACGTACTCTCTGTTATGCGAGATGGGATACATACAGAAGGTAAAGTACCTGCGGCAAGCATGGACGACAGAAAATCCAAAGATACAGAAGACTTTATATCCATCAAGTTTATATTAAAATCTCCCATAATAATTAATTCAGTCGACTGTTTTAGGATGGTATCCAGTAGATCATTAAGGGTGTGTAGAAACAGTGGAATAGAGCCACTAGGAGATCGATAAATAATACCAACAATTAAATCCTTACCTCCACATTTAATATCAACGAAAAGTGACTCAAAGACACCTTCGATATTTCTGGATAAATCCATTCTAAGAGAATATGGGAGATTATTAGAAATATACAAAGCAAGACCACCCTTGGCCATCTTTTGTCGATTCAGTCGTTCCATTTTATAACCTTGCAAATCCAAAAGCATATCATTTTTAGAATCTAAAAAAGTCTCGCATAAACCAACAACGTCAGGTAGCCCATCAGAAACAATCTGTTTTAGATGGTCAATTGAAGAACAAAGACCCTGGATATTCAACTGGAGCACTGAAAAATATCCATCCCGCTTGACAGCCTCCCTCAGACTAGAAACATATTTACTAATTACTGTGTGGTTCACTGTGGTCAAATCACTGTTGACATGTCCGATAGAATTATTGATAATGCTTAAAACATCTAACGGGTTATTTTCAAGCTCAAAAAGTCGTCCTACAACTGGGGGCGTTTCTAATTTGCCAGTAAAAAAAGACAATCGATTTTAGATATGGCATTAAATCATAAAATATACATGCACAAAAAAAAAGAAAAAAAAAAAAAAAAAAATATCTAAGCACAATCTGCGAATGATCGAATCTTTCGTATCATTGATTGACCAGGTGGTTTGGCCAAAATTTGCCCGCGGTCAGTCCATACATTAAATTTACCGAAGCAATCTCTTGCCGCATTTAAAATTTCACGACGCTTTTTTGTTAGCGATTCTGATAAAAATATTCCACTCTTTGCTAGTTTAGTCTTTTCTTTGAAAACAACTCGAGCTAATTCCACATTTTTGAAGCGTATTAGCACTGGAGACACTTTAGATTGATCATTAGAGTCATTCAAACTAAATCGATAAACATTTACAATATTATTAACTTCAAAACCAGGGACCAACATCTTGTCTTTAATGATAACCGATACTTCTTTCTTTAGATCATTTCCAGGCCTCTGCCTTACTCCATTCATCACTAAGCAATCCAACATCTTTTCTTGTTCAAAATCATCCACTTTCGATTCCAATGACAAAATCCTACTTTCCAAGCTTTTAACCATTGCAAATAGTCCTTTGAGTGATTTTTCTATTTCTTGGAATTTTGGGTTGTAATCAATGGAAATAGCATCATGAATTTTTTTTACTATAATATCAATTGCTTGATTTGCTGTATCAGGGTCTGATAGTTTAGCCTTAACTTGACGGGAAATCTCAGCTGTAAGATTCACTTGTGTCCGATTTAATTCATCCTGGGTAAAAGCTATTTTTTGCAGGATTAGGCTAGGTGCCAGTGAGTCTTCTGCAATAACGCTCGCTGGGTTTAATGCTAGATAAGTAGGTGATGACGATTTATAAATGTCTGGAAACGAATCTAATTCGGTAAATGCTTTACCAACATCTTTTTCCGTTCTTTTGCGAGCACTAGGGTTATCCGAAAGTAATTTCAAATTAGACTCTGCCACTTGGTGCTCAGAATGATCGCCGTAGCAAAAAACTGTATATCTCCATAATCCTTTAGCACCTCTTTTTGACTGCAAAACAATTGCTGGCCAAGGGGGGTAACTTTTGAAACTAGCGAGAACAACGTCAAAAGGCTTGAATTTGGACATGAGCGTAGCACTGAAAATAAATAATTACTTATCTTTGAGTGGACCAATTAATCCAGTAATTTGCAAATATTTTCAAGTAATTGCAAGTAGTCCAAGTATTTCAATGCACGATTCAGATGACAATAGTGCTGAATACTAATCCAAAGCCACAATCCATAAATAATCCTTAAGCCGTAATCACATGCAAGTCACTTGTGTAATCAGATTTTAGCTTGATAAATTCCTTTTACGCAAAATCAATTGGCTCCGTGCCTAGGTTTATCCACAAGTAAAAAAATTAATCCGTGAAATGTACTTTTATTTTAAGATGTGAACTGGTCAGAGACTGAATGACCACTCAAATAGGCCAGTGTGGGGTAATCGATGGCTGAAATTCCAAATATGAGCGTAAAACTAGGCCTAGTTGTATTGTAGTTACCAGGGGTTCAAATTGAAGATGATGGTCGAAAAATACAAGTTTTGGAAAGCAAAAAGAAATGACTTCCAAAGGTGAAATTTTCAGTTTTAAGCGTGCTCTTTACTATGGCTCAATTACGCAAGCGAAATTTTTCCTCGGAACGCCACATGGTGGCTTGAAATCAAATATGGCGGGAAAAATGAAATTTTTTAAAATGAAAAGACATGGCAATTCAAGAAGGACTAGTATATTAACGAATATGAACGTAAAACTAACCTAAGTTTTACCATAGTGCCGCTAGGTATCACAAATCCAAGCGGGTTGTCGAAAAATGAGTTTGTCAAAATGAAGAGATAAGACTGCTCAAATAGGGCCATAAATGTCAGTCTGCCACCATGACCATTTAAGATATCTCATTTTATAGGTAGGATGTAACTTTTGGGGGATGGACCATAAATCATGTAGTTTAAACGTTAGACAACAATACTTCTACCTGTTTATGTACATAATTCGAATTATCATTTGAAAGTCATTTTACCAGCGTTGGCGCGTTTGCTGAAAGGTGAAGTTGGAGATGGCATATGGGTAGATGGGACTTTTTTTATTATATCTTGCCCAAATCATCTGAGAAGTTGCTAGTCTTAGATCTCCCATGAAAAACAATATATAATGATCAGACGTACTTGAATAAATGCTTTTTCTCGATTCCTATAGTTTTTTCACCAGATTCCTACGTTAATTAATTCAAGTACAGAAAACTGACAATTTTAATAGTTTCCCCCTGCTTAAACAGCACTTTCCAGATGATGAAATGTATGATTTATAATTTTTAACAGCAAATAGCCGTATGAATACTACAACTCCACTTCGAGGCTACGTGAGAAGAAATTACCACCTATCGAAGTGTTTTATGATTTTCTTCACAATCGTTAATGCACCCCTGCCAACTATGAATTTGCAAAAACTAAGTTTGGGCAGAGAGAGGGTATAGAAACGAGAAGGATTTATTGCAAAACATACTTGGCAAATGACATATTGACCTTATTGGACATTTTGTGTTAAAACAAGGGTAAAATCTATCAGGAATCGGGTTTCGACCTGGGTTATTATTTTCTTACTCCTCATCTGGTGATGGATATAATTCTAAAAACCAGTAATGAAGAAATAGGTCTGAACAAACGAGGAACAGCATATATTAGTAGAGAGATCAATAAGACTAGGGTATGTTTTCCATGAGGATCGTATCTTTGAAACTGATCCGACTGGACAACGCACAAGTGAAAAGTCTGATGCAGTTTTTCTGGATATGAAGTCCGTTTACCCGTCAGCAATGTCTCACTATTCTTTTCCGTGTGGTAATTACAAATGACTGGATAATCTTTGCGCTTCAAATTCCCCCAACATTGCCATCGTTTTGATATCGCCTCCTTCTCTCACTTTAAAAATGTAAAACCTACTGCGTCATTACCGCTTTACTTAAATCCAATTTTATTACAAACATTTTTTTGGAACTTAATATTGAAAATAAACATTAACAGTATAGTAAAATTTTGAACTGATGGGCTTTCAGCAATTAATATGATTTGAGCAATTAAAAAAAAATAAAAAAAAAGTTTCCGAAAAATAAGTTTTTCAAAGAAAAATAAAGGCCATTAAAAAAAAGGCAATTAAAAAAAGTTTACAAAAAAATATGTTTTTCAAAGATAAGTAAAGGCCATTTAAAACTTAAGCTCAGCAGATACAAATACCTGTTAAAATTCAAAACCCAAAACGACCAAAAATTACTATTAAAGAATAAATAAAACCCAAAACGAACAAAAATTAAAGAAACAATCATAGGAAAAAACATACAACAAGTAACAATACAAATGAAAAAATAGATCTTAAAGTGAGTAATGCTTAGATTGAATATGAAAATAAAGCTTAAAACGAAAAAAAATATTTTGATATTGAAGTATAAATGAAACTTAACAACAACAGAAATTAAATAAACAATCAATGCAAACAAAAATACAATAGATATTAATGTAAAGGAATAAATAAATCTTAAAACGAGTGAAACTTAAACTGAATATGCAAATCCAGCTTTAAAAGAATAAAAATCATTACAAACAAGAGTTTTGATATCGCCTCCTTCTCTCACTGTAAAAATGTAAAACCTACTGCGTCATTGGCACTTTACTGAAATCCAATTTTATCACAAACATTTTCTTTTGTACTTAATATTGAAAATAAACATTAAAATTATAGTAAAATTTTGAACTGATGAGCTTTCAGCAATTAATATCATTATACGTCAAATATTCAATTTAATTTATTAGTTCTTTCTCAAGTTGTTCAAGACGAACATAGTTTCACTACAAACAAGAATTTGGTTACTGCCCCCTTCCTTAACTGTAAATAAAAAGCAAAAGCCTACTGCGTCATTGGCGTTTCATTGAAAACGAATTATATTACAAATATCTTCTTTTCCAGTTCTTTCAGTATTGAAAATAAAAATAAAATTAGAGTGAAATAAGTTTTTTAACTGATGAATCTTTCAACAGCTAATATCATTATATATCAAATATTCAATTTTATATTGTTTATACTTTCCAAGACTGTTCAAGACCCATAGAGTTTTCAGTAAAGCGCCAATGACGCAGTAGGTTTTAGATTTTAACAGTGAGAGAAGGAGGCAATACCCAAACTCTTGCTTGTAGCGATTTTTGTTCGTTTACAAGCTTCATTTGCATTTTCAATTTAAGTTTCACTTGTTTTAAGATTTATTTATTCATTTACATTAATATATATTGCATGTGTGTTTGCATTGATTGTTTATTTAATTTCTGTTCGTCTTAAGTTTTATTTATACTTCAATACAAATTTTTTGTTTGTTTTAAGCTTGATTTTCATATTCAATCTAAGCATTACACACTTTAATATCTATTTATTCAGTTGTATTATTACTTGTTGTATGTTTTTTTTCCTATGATTGTTCGTTTAATTTCTGTTTGCTTTGGGCTTTATTTATTTTTCAATAGTAACTTCTGGTCGTTTTGAGTTTGAATTCTAACAGGTATTAGTATCTGCTGAGCTTAAGTTTAGAATTTTCTTTACTTTTCTTTGAAGAAATTAGTATTCGGAAAGCTTTTTTAATTAATTTTGGTTCGTTTTTTATTGTAAAAAGTTTCAAGTTTTTAAAAATTCCCTATTTCAAAATCAAACTTAAAAAAAACAAATCTTCATCAAAGTACCAAAGTGGTATTAAAGTAACAATATCAAAGTGAAAAAAGTTTTCCCCCTTTGGATTTTATACGACGACCCCTTCTATAAGTGCGATGGAGAAAACAATAAATGGAGTATGGGGGAGGCTAGCTGCCCTCCGATCAATTTTATCTCCTAAAAAGTGAATTAAAACTTTCAATATCCAATCAAATGAGCCCTCCATGAAGTTTATACGAGCATCCCTTCCATAACAACCATATATGCCCCCAGCACATTCCTTACAACGCCTACTGTCGGGCCCTTGGGGGCTATGTCGACACCGGAGTTTTTGTTATCTGAACTTTGAGACATTTTTACGAAAATTTTTACCTATGAAATTTTTACCTTGATCTAGGGATTGCATGGTCGACTCGTACAGAGTTCTATAGGATTTTTTGTCAAATGATAGAGTGTACAGTGGAATACCATTCACTTTGCACACAAGACTAGATAGACCAAAAAAATTAAAATCATGGGGGGATTCAGTCCAAGATCCAACGGCACTGCCACTCTTCACAAAGGCCAAAGCCAATTTTGATGGGATTTCTCCATTGATAAATGATGAATCGCTATAGCTTCGAGAGCCGGTGGCAATGTGACGTTGATTGGTGATCGTATGGGGAACAAAAAGTTTAATGTTGTTGCCATTGGCTCTTAGCTTTTCCACAGCCAATGCAACAGAGCTCATAACCTGTTGTTTTCGGACGTGGTGAATTGCCAATGTGATAATGACATTTGCATCGGGTGCTGATGGAAGTGTTTTTCTCAAAATGAAATTCGATGGGGCCAGCTGTAACTTTATGTCAATCTTGACATTGGGGGATAGCCATTGGGATATATGAATATCTCATGATTTAATTTTCCAACCAGATGATACTCCTGGGTCACTGCAGTAGTCAACTCGCCGTCAGTATCAACACGTGATCGATATTAATAGCCCAATGATTGTCCTCTCAACTCCTTGTATGCCTTTGGTGTCATCATCATAAATTGTATGTAGCTTGCATAGTTGGATAAATTATTGCTCATGCTCACCAATGTTCCATTAATAATGCATTAATTTGTTTGAATAGATTGTGTAGAATACAGTTTTCATAGGAGAGACCATCCCCAGCATTTGGAGTTGTATTATCTGACTTTTTCTTCACCACAACATTTAAATCAATAAATGTTGATGACAAATCAATGAAATAGTCTTCATTGGAAAATATTTGAAAGTGTATGTTTTCCGAGAGGGGTTGTTGGGGGTGAAATTGTTCATAGTAGCCACACTTGACACTGACATCAACATTTTCAGCATTGAATAGATTCAATGAGGAACTAATTGATGGATATGATTCCTTGTGGGGGAGATAAGTCATCTTAAGAGAAGAAATCCTTCTTTGATCTAACAATCTTTTTCTTTTTCTTCTTCTGCTTATTGGTCTTCCTTGTTTTATTCCTCAAAGTCCTTGTTGATGTCCTTCACTTCCCGCCTGGGTGGAGACTGATGAGTGAATGACGTGCACGCATCCTTTTCAATCCCTCCCCATTTTGCCGAGATTTTAGTTGCTCACCAACGGCTCTTGCTGAAGATCTAATATTTTCCTTAACACTCTCCTTGAAGTTCTTGCCCGACCCCCAGTCCTGTAGTGTTGAGGCAGCAAAATTTGATGCAGCAGGTACAAGGTATTTTCTAGCAAGGGGTAGTGCAGAATGAAATAGCCTAGCAAACCAGCTACCAAGACCATAGCCAGACATTGTAGTACGCCCCTTGTAGTAGTCCAATCCATTGCCTATTTGACGTGGACTCAGAGCATCAACATAACAATCGATATCGGGGCAGACAAATGGAATTCTTCTATTTTTCATTTTAGGTGATTGTGCTGTCGCCAACAATTGGTCGAAAATGACATGTAATCAATGCTAAGCCTTTAGTTATTGCTACAGGATCACCCAATTCACTTCTTAGTGTTAACTGACAGAGTTCCAAATACGAAGTGTTTACAGGAACATACTGAAGATGCTTTATATTATAGTGATGAACAAGTTCATGAGATGTTTTTCGTTCAAGAACACATAGGAGGGGGACATTTGAATTACCGACTCTCGATGTTTCCACAAAGGATGCATAGAGAAATATGCAAGAGTCCGAGGCGAAACCAGGTGGATAATCAGCAAAAATAACTTGATTCATCCCGTAAACGGTGCCAGCATTTTTCCCATTGATTATATTCTGTTTAAAGCCAAGAACGTTTCTCAGATTATCATTGAGAATGATTATTTCAGTGTCAACAGGTGAGGTAATGTAAATCCTATCGTGTTCCAATGGATAATTAAAATGGAATTTACCATTCCTACGATATGAGATTTTTCTATTGATTGTACGACACAATTCTGTCATATTATCGTATTCAATATATTTCAATTTGGCATGTAGATATTCGCTAGATTTAAGTGCTTCAACCCATTCATAGTCGACAAAAAGTGTCCAATCGAAGGGTATAACTTTTATATCATACACACCATCCTTTCTCAGGATGTCATAGGTATTTTTGAGAATACAGTCGACAAGAGCCACTTCATACGCACCGTCAAATTTGATGGCGGGGGAGAGTTTCGTCCAAAATCACTTGTCGTATTCAAGTCGTTGTAGAGAGGATCGGAAACATTGGACATAAAAGTTACATAGAAATCATTGAGCATTGTCAATATCTTCAACACCGATCCAAGAATCAAAATCAGAGTTGTATCCTAGCCACCGAACAAGTAACTGTTTCTTACCCCTGCGAGTACCAGTCTCTAATATCTTTTCAATTTGATAGATTTCACTATTATTTTTATACTTTTGTAGTTCATAGTCATAAAAGCCGCCAAGAATCTCTTCATCTTTGGCATCGCGCAAACGATAAGCTATGGGTTTAGTGTCTAGGATTTTTGCCACTTTAAAAAGTTCGGTGGACCACAAGTAATTCCCCTTTTCAAGAACATTAGTTGTTCCATTAATTCGAACAGTATCACCAACATTGAATTTATTTTTCTTCTTAACAATCGTTTCATTGGAATATTGTTTAAGAAAGGTGTCAATTGTATCATGATAAGAATGATGAACTTCCGTTGGGGTTGAGTTGAACAATGATCAATGAGGTCGTTGATTATAAATCAACATGATTTTATCTAAATCATGAATAAAAGCCGGTGTATTTTTCAATGTATAACATCTTAAAATTAAAGGTCGAATAGTTCTTATCAATCGTTCGGCCAATGCAGCCTTTATAGGACTATGACCATGATAGAGCAGTGTACTATATTTCACTAGTACTTTTGCAACATGGGGATTAACAAATTCACTACCACGATCCGTTTGAATTTTATATGAATCCTGTTCGAGAATACTTTCAATGGCCTGAGCAACTTCAACGCCTCTCTTTGTTCGCAATGCAATTGCATATGCATAACGACTATAAACACTGATTGCAAGTAGAATGTGCTTGTACGGTGTATTGTGACGTCTTTGAATCTTATCTAGAGTTAGGAGATCTGCTTGCATTATATGCAATGGGAAAAAGGCTTTAGCTTTTCGATATTTATTAGCACGAAGTCTATGATTTCTATGCAGAGTGTAACTTGATTCATTTTGTAGATAGTCTTGTACACTTCTAGCGTGAACACCAGTGACCTTGGAAAGAGTGGTGGGGGAACTTAAACTCCCCGCTTCACCAATATTTTCATAAACACCTTTCAGAACTTCAACCATTTTGAACGTAAACACGTTGTGTAACGTCCGCTACCCTTTTGTATACTAGTTGTGGTTGGTGATGGTGACATGATACATTTTCGCTTTTTTCTCGCCACCATTGTCAAGTTTCCACTAGGTGTGCTAGTATTTTCCAAGATTGATTTAAAATCTTCTTCTTCTTCTTCTTCATATTTTAATGGTGTTGTTGTTGTTGTTGATGCATGTTCATTTAATTATTTTAGAATTTGTCTATTGCTAATAAGACTTTTGGGGAAGTTTAATGTATTTAGAAAGTTGTATAGATGAGCGTCAATTGATAATAGTCCTTTACTATTTGTAACCATATCATAGATTAAATCAAGTAGATTATAGCTCTTGCCCTGAATTATAATCCCTTTCCCATTTCTTTCAACTTGAGTATGATCTTGACCACTTTCCATGAGATAGGTTAGGAGTCGTTTACTTTGTTCACGATATGAGTGGGGTATTAGATTTCCAATTTTCAATACAATTGAATCCAATTCCTCCTTTTTTAATTGTGTTCCAGCAGCAGCAACAGCAGAATCCTGAGGAGATGATTCTTTCTTGTGATCAATAGCAGTGGCCTTCCACTGATAGGGCTTATGATTGTCCACTCGGCGAAGTGCATCTTCAAGCAAAAGCAGTTTTTTATCATCCTCAATATTCTCGTTGTCAAGGAATTTACTCAGATTGTTCTCAAAGTGTTCCACGGGTGAGAGAGCGAGTTCTATTGGAGTCAATTTATAGGGTTTTGCCATCTAGAGAAAACTGTTTACAAGTCCTGCCATTATTGGCAGTAAAAGTGTGAAAAAGCTACGGCCTGCCTGAAGAAGTCGTTTCTTTTTAAAATTCTTTCCTTTGTTTTTAGAAGCCAATGTACGTACAATGGAACGATGTTGCTTTACCTGTTGCTTAAGTACTTCTGGCAGTTGAACATTGCCCTCGGTCAAATTTAAACAAAGTTCAGATATTAGATTAATGAAATCATTGTCAATACCATGTTTGAGTATGGTTTTCCTAAGCGAGGGTTTTGAAGTGCTGAAAACAGATGTCTATTTTCATGTAGTTGCTTCAATGTCATGATAGCGACTAATAGGTCTTTTTAGTGTTCACGGGGAGATATACTGTAATTTCATTGTCCAAAATATCTGTGACTACACGCATATCCTCGGGTGTATTTTGATTAAGATCCAATAGGATATAGCCGTAGGGTTTATTAGTTGCCTGATTGTATGCTGAGAGCAGAAATTTAGGGGTGCCTGGATAGATTTGTTTATTGAGAGTTATTAGGGAGCTAGAATCACGAACAACTATGTAGATAATATAGTAGGTGCAGTTCAATGCAAGTGTTCGCATACATTTGCTCTGATGAAAGATATTGTGTAGAACCACAGTAACGGAAATCTGTTCATGATGAGAGTGAACAGTGAACAATTGCAGCATTTCCTGGGACCATTGTTCAAAATATTCAGCCAGATCGTCAATAATCAGCCAAGAGTTTGCTCCAATAATGTTGAAAACATCAAGTCCCTGTATGAATTATATCTGCACCAATCCCATCGTGGCAATTGCTTTTATTTTATCGTATGACTCCTGCCAAATACTGTAACAATAGTAGATTTTTTTCGGCTTTTCCACAAACATTTTATCACAATTTTTAATTATTTTAGTTAAGAGTTTTGTTTTGCCTGACATTGACGGCACACACAGAAACGATCTGAATGGTGTTTTCAATTGATACATGTTCCCTTCAATAGTTCACCTGGACAACTAACCGTAGACTATAGTTGTCTAATGACTAAATGATTTCCCTACAAGTCGGTTCAAGAACAGAATCAGTAAAGAATCATATTTCTTGTATTATAAGAAACAGCACTTTACAGAAAACAAAGAAAAATACCCTTTTTAAATTTATTTATAAAAAAAATACACTAGAAAAAGCACTTAAAATAATATCACTTTTT
>JAQQPU010021034.1:0-14078 GCA_029168905.1 Artemia sp. Kazakhstan ARC1039 | reverse complement strand
GGGGGGGGGGGGGTGGGTCGGGGGTTATGTTGGAGGATCTGTCCATGAACGAAGTTTTAATGGGGGAAGGGAAAGTGCCATGAAGGGGGCGCCGGACTTTCCAGCATTATTTATTGGATATTGGGAAGTATACAGACATTTTCAGGAAGGATTTTTTTCTGGAGGGTGGGGCTGGAGGAGGGGGTTACTCGGGAGAATCTTTCTGTGGAGGATATTTCTTTGGGGTAAGGGACATTTCTATGAAGGGGGCGCCTGATTTCCAAGCATTATTTAAAAAACGATCAGAAATTAAATTAAAAAAAAACAAGTTTTTTTCAACTGAAAATAAGAAGCAACATTAGAACTTAAAACGAACAGAAATTATAACGTATATGGGGGGGTTCTCCCCCAAGTCAATACCTCGCTCTTTACGCTACAGTTTTTTTTAGTGCTTTCAAAAGAGCTATCTATTCTAATTAAACGGTCTTTGTGATTCAGGGGGTTGTGAATTAAAATTTTTTTTTAACTTTTAACGTAAAGAGCGTGGTATTGACTTAGCGGAGAACCCCCTCATATACGTAATAAAAAAAACAATAAAAAAACAAGCGATACGGCTCAATAGTAATCGAAACTTTTAAAAACAAAATTTTGATGTCAATAAATGTATCAAAAGAATGGGTTTATAATGCCGATTCTAAATATATAAATTTTATTAAGTTTAGTATTACTCATCAAAGGCTACGAGCCTGAGAAAATTTACCCGATTTTTTAAAGAGGGGGAAACATCCCCTACAAGTGAAAGAATTTTAATGAAAATCACACCGTCAGATTCAGCGTATCAGAAAACCCTATTACACAGGTTTCAAGCTCATATCTGCAAAAATCTGCAACTCTGTATTTTTTGCCAGAAGAAAAATATACAAATATAGAAGTTAGTTACGTAAGTTAATTTGTAAATTACGTCATAACCAAATTTAGAGACATCCATTTAGCAAAAGAAAATTTAAGTTTTTATGCAAATTGTGTTTACTTATTCAATGACGGTGAGCCAAAATAAAAGCTGCATTATCTAAAAAACGATCAGAAATTAAATAAAAAAAAACAAGTTTTTTAAACTGAAAGTAAGGAGCGACATTAAAACTTAAAAGGAACAGAAATTATTCCGTATATAAAAGGGGCTGTCCCCTCCTCAACGCCTTGCTCTTTACGATAAAGTTTGACTCTGTCTCACAACTTTATTTTTTAAAACAATAACAAACTTTAGCGTAAAGAGCGAAGCGTTGAGGAGGGGCAGCCCCTTTTATATACGGAACAATTTCTGTTCGTTTTAAGTTTTAATGTCGCTCCTTACTTTCAGTTTAAAAAACTTGTCTTTTTTATTTAGTTTTCCTATAAAACAGTGTTCTTTCTGGATAATTATTGTTCATTGCAAAAACTAGCAGCCTAGACATCTTGTATTTATGTCATTTTTTTCAATGGCGACATCATTTATTCACAAAAAAATTAACAAAAAAGGGATGAAGTTCAGTAGTCTAGGCTTGTATTGGCACTCCAATTACAATTAAAGTACTCCGATCTTTGCGACTCCAATGACAGTTAAGGATAATCAAAGTACTAGGACAATTAATATATTTAAATAATTCAAAAGAGGAACTATTTTAAATAGGTTAAAAAGAGAAAAAAAGGTAAGTTTTAAATAAGGACTGTCAGGACTGAAATCAAATTCCATTCCATTGAAAATATATAAAAAAATCTATAGCCCAATCATATACAGTCAAAAGCTGAAAAATTCAAATTGAATTGATATCAAAGGATCGATATCAAATTGAATTGAAAATAAAACATGTTTGTGGCTCTATTGTGTGCAATGCAAAAGGCGAAAAAAAATCGCAATTGGTGTTGACCTTTGTTAAAAAGAAAAGAAAAATCAAACACGTCCTAAACTTTACCAATTGATCAAAAGACGATGAACATCGTTTAAGTTACTTACTTTTCAAAACCTCTATCAATGCGCATGATTTAGTTTGATGTTGAACGGGAAAACTTCTTTTAAAAGACACATGCGCAAATATTGTTTTTATAAACTTCTCCATTCATGACAATATTCAGTGATTTTGAAACACTTGATCGTGATAATGAATTTTAGAAAGAATCCAAGTATTCAGTTGCTTCAGTCCTGAATCCCTCCTCCCCTAAAATTTGACTTGTAGTTTAGAATTATTACCGCCTAACCAAATTAAAAAAAAAAGATTAAAATAGGAATATGTATTTTTCAGGTATAATTGGGAAACTCACATTTGGCGGCAAGAGTTATGCTCAAGGGAAGGCCTACCACCACTGGAATTTGATGATAAATAATCCGAAAGAAAGGATACAACAGTGGCATCTACTTCAACCATATGACTGACATCTACATTTCACACAATGCCACTAATTGAATGGTTTATGTTTCTTTCATGCCAAAACAATACCATAGTGTTGTCTGGTGATAAAAGCATTCTAAGTCTATTAATGATCAGGGTTCTTGATTGATCTTTAATTTTTCTACAGAAGCAGAGAATTGAAATGGTCAGGATTGTTTTTAGATAATTGTATCAACATTAATTTACTCCTATTCCAAATTTGTGATGTTTTTAGGGCATTAACAAATTTTCGTCACTGTTTCCACGTTGAAGGTTGACAATGATTCTTTTCCGTAGGAATTTAAACATTAAAAATGTTTTGATTCCGATAGACAACTACATCTTGGAAAGATAGGACGCCTTCTTAAGTTGTTTGGTGCCATTTTTAGCTTATATTTTGATGAGTTTAACCACGTTTCTGTCTCTTTAAGTTTAGCACCTGCAATTACCAAAAACTATACTACTACAGATGGCGCTATTTTGAATTAAAAATTAAATTATACGATTTTCTCTATTTCTTTTCTTGCTAGAAATACAAAAGCTAGAATTAGAAAATGATAATGAACCAAATAGAATAAGAAATATTAAAAAGATACCAACCGAAGAATAAGAAATAAATTACTTTTGAATTACCTGCTTAGATCTTTTTTTTTTCTTTTTTTTTGTCTGCGAGCTGACTACGCATACTGGTCATTCTTGGGAAAACAGAAATGCCAGGCCATATAGATACAACCACTGGAATTGGCAATCGAGACAAAAACAGGTGATGGAACGGAACTTTTTTTAACTTAAATATTAAATATTTACATATTTAGATTCTATTATAACTTAAATATTTAGAGGTCTCAATATTTAAAGTTAGCTTTTGAAAAAAGTAATCAGGTAGTTTCAACAATTTGAGAGAACGAAACTTTGAGTGACCGATTTTTTAGCTCTGAAAATATGTATATTAGGGACCAAGATAATTATTATCAATAATCTTTATATTTGGCGATTACTTTCTAGATTAGACAAAGAAAAAACTATGGCAATTATAAAAGAAATAACGCAATAATAGTAACAACAGTTTAGCTGAAAAAGACAAAAAAAAAGACTGCCCCTTATATTAATAACAGAGAAAATTTACTTTTGTGTGGGAATTTGAGATTTGTGAAACTAAAAAATTTGCACTACAGATAAACAGGGAATTTATTTGTAAAAATGTTGTGACTGAAGTCATTTTTTTATTTTTACTAACATATGATGTGTCACAAAAAAAGAAACAATCAAATTTTATAAGAGTAGGGTTTTTGTCTCTCCAGATGTCCCATAGGCTATGCTTGTCATAATAGAACACACATTTTAACAAGGGTGACATCTCTTTTTTTCTCTTTCGGTGCACTTTATAAAATAACCCAACAACTTTAAAACAGCTAAAGGAACTTGTATAATATAGCCCCTACTGCTTGTTCAAGTGTAAAAGTTGTTCATTAATTGACGCATTATAGAACCATTTTGTGTTGTTAATTTCTTGCAGCTTAGCGTGGGACAAGACAAAGAGAAGTGACAAAATAGATGGAAAATATATAATTTGGGCTCTATATTTGCACATTAAGGGGGGAGGGTAAAGCATTTGGACAGTGTCAAGTTAGAAAACAATTGTTACTACATAATATGCAGAATAATTGTACCTAACACATTAGGCATGCACAACCACTATACTTCACCCCAACCCCCTAATTTGCAAATATATAGCCCAAATTTGTTTCTAAAGTATTATATTTTTATCACACTTAGGTATATTTCATTAGGACTGAGCGTCAGAGAAACATATCAGAAGAATATGAGGTAGGGGCTATATTACGCAAGTACCCAGCTAAATATCAGGACAACATCCAGAGATTAGCAACATATTCCTGAACATTTTTTTTAATACAATCATTATGGCTATATCAACAATGTCGCAGCTGCCTCATTCTTTTTGTATTCAGCAATGACGTATATGTTGCACCTTCACCTGAATATTTCAGACGAGGGACTTTCAGAGATTACTTCTGTTGGGAGTTAATTCCAGGTAGCGATGAAACCGTCGAGTGAAGCTCTTTTAAGTTATTCATAACGGGGTTTACCCTGCGCAAGGCAGTCCTGCCAGGCTGTCTTTTGACAAGTTGTCCTTAAAGGCTTTGCTCTATGACGAGTGAGATTCAATAGCTCCTCGGATGGAGGAGAATGTAGGTAAAAGACCAGCAGAGTTGACATGTTGAAAAGGTCTTGCATTGATTCAAGGGTTCATTTTTTTTAACCACTAAAACACAATCTTATTTGAGGTGCTAATTCATATTTGACGATCCTCTAATTCTTTCTTTGTTTTCAAGCTCAAGATTGGAGACCAGGAGGTGAGTCTTGGACGCGACAAATATTAGTTGGTGGGAAATATGCGTCAAAAAAATGCACCAATTTGGCAAAACAGATTTGGGTTGACATTCTTTTTATTGTGAATGTTATATTATTTGCACAATTGTGTGACTTGTATATCACATTGTTACAAACATAAATGCATATCTCTTTTATAAAGTGGAAACAAAGTTATTAAGAGGAAGTCTAATGTTTACTTTAACTAGTGCTACTGCTTTTATATTTCTGCTATCAATTATTGATCATTTTAATAAATAAAATTGTAATATGCTGGTCTTTAAATCTTTGTCTTGCATTAGGCCAAATATAGAGCTGGTTAATCAGCGGAGTGGTGTCAAATGGCCGAAAAGAGGAGGTATGGGGTATCATTACCTTCAAGATATTCCCACTGGAATTTGAAATATAGCTCCTTTGTATTTTCAGAGAAAAACGGCTCTTTTATGCTTTCATTAAAAAAAAAATTGCCCCATAGACCTGAAAAAAAAATACATTTTTGCCCCCCCCCCCTAACTAATTTATTTGAGTTGACGCCACTTGATTTTTCGGGGTACCCATGCTTCAGAACCATGTTTAACCCTGTCATCAATATATGACCACTTCCAATATTCCAATCTTGGTTCGTAGGCTTATTTTCTTATTCTTCCAAATTTTTTTCAACTGTGACAAAACACCCTGAGCCTTGGCTATTCTTTTTTTAACATCTTTAGTGCTCCCACCGTTGTTGCTAATAATATTACCAAGGTAAGTGAAGCTGTCCACTTGATCAATCTTTTCGTTATCCAACATCACTTTTTCATCTTCACTTATTCCAAGACTTGGTGACTTAGTCTTCTTAAATTTAATTTTCAATCCTAATAAAGCACCCTGAACTCACTAAACCTCTAAAAGTTCATTCATTTTGCTTATACTTTCATCTATGATGGTTAAATCATCAGCTTAATCTAATTCCAGGAATTTTTTTCTTCCTCATTTCATTCCGTGTTCTCCCATCCCCTTTCCTGTGCTGCTTAAGACAAAGTGCATCGAAATGGTCCATACAAATGGGGATAGAACACAACCCTGATTAACGCCTGATTTAATTACTATAGCTCCTTGAATCATTCGGTAAACCCCAACTTGGAAGCCCAGACCTTCAGAAAAACACCCAGAAGAAGATAAGAAGACAAAAAATGGAAGACAAAAACAAAAATGACCCTAACATCCTTATTTCCATCCCCACCTCCCCCCGTCATGAAGCCAAAAGGAGACAAAAGTGAACTCGAGAAGGCTGATCATTCCAAGAAGAAGATTAGTTTGGCGTAACTAATATTTCTAAACTTCTGTTTTTTATATTTTGATTCCCACTAGAACGAGCCATTCTTTACTTAAAGTTTGTTTCCACAAATGTTCACATCACTGTCAACAATTCAATTTGTGGAAAACATAGTAGAAAATTTCAAATTGGAAGGAAACAACTCAAACAAACTAGGAGAGGGGGGAGGGTAGTTCACGAGTCCTTGCTATGTTCAGATTTGGCGTTCTATGATTTCTTTCTGCCTCTGGATTTGTCCCCAATTTCGGTGAAAGAAACGAAGTTTATCTTCCCTATTCTTTGTGCAAAAAGTAATGCTACTGAATTTGTATTCCCTTTTTTTAATCTTTTTTATTATTTTTGTTTTGTCTTGTCATTTATGCCATTACTGTTGCCACTTCTAACGATTGTCCTTTGATTTCCATTTCTCAGTTATATTTATCAAACAGTTCGTGGCAACGAACAGTACGTAAGGAACGACTCGGCCCAATTGTAGCCAAAACTCAAAAAATGGAATTGTGATAGTAATATATACATTAAAACAAATGGCTTTTAATACTGATTCTAAATATATAATATTCATTAAGTGTAATGTTATCTGTCAAAAGCTACGAGTCTGAGACAATTCGCCTGATTTTTGGAAAAGGGGGGAAAAATCAAGGCTTCTTAATGAAAATTAAATGAAAAAAACAACTTTTTTTTAACTGAAAGTAAGGAGCGACATTAAAACTTAAAACAAACAGAAATTATTCCGTATATGAAAGGGGCTGTCCCCTCCTCAATACCTCACTCTTTGCGCTAAAGTTTTTTATTGTTTTAAAAAATAAAGCTGTGTGACAGATCCTAACTTTAGCGTAAAGAGCGAGGTATTGAGGAGAGGACAGCCCCTTTCATATACGGAATAATTTCTGTTCGTTTTAAGTTTTAATGTCGCTACTTACTTTCAGTTAAAAAAAAACTTGTTTTTTTTATTTAATTTCTGCACGTTTTTGAATTAAGTAAGCTTTAATTTTGGCTCACCATACATGAATAATTAAAACGAAATTTGCATATTAATTTTACTTTTTTGGCTAAATGGCTTTCTCGAAATTTTGTTCTGACGTAACTTACGAATTAACTTACGTAACCGACTTCTATATTCGTATGTTTTATTACGTATATTAGGGAGTTTGCCCCCTAGTCGATACCTTGCTATTTACGCTAAGTTCGAATTTTGTTCGAATCACAAACCCCTGAAACACAAAGGCCGGTTAATTAGAACAGATAACTATTTTGAAAGTACAAAAAAAACTTTAGCGAAAAGGGCGTTGTATTGACTAGGGGGTGAAACCCCTCATATACATAATAATTTCTGTTTGTCTTAAGTTTTAATGTCGCTCCTTACTTTCAGTTGAAAAAAATAGTTTTTTTTATTTAATTTCTGATCAGTTTTTAAATAATGCTGGGAAATCCGGTGCCCCCTTCATAGAAATGTCCCTTCCCCCAAGGAAACATCCTCCATGGAAGGATATCCCCCCATAGCCCCCTCCTCCGACACCCCCCCATCAGGAAAAAATCCCTCCTGAAACGTCTTTATACTTCCCATTAACCAATACTATATGTAAAGAATGGGCAAAGTTCATAACTTCCAGCCCTTCCCCCGGGAACTGTGGGGTATTAAGTCATCCTCAAAGATATATTTATTATATTTTCGACTATGCTAAACAAAATGGCTTTCTCAAAATTTTGATTGGGTGACTTTGGGAAAAAGATGAGCGTGGGAGGGGGCCAAATTGCCCTCCAATTTTTTTAGTCACTCAAAAAGGGCACTAGAACTTTTAATTTCCCTTCAAATGAGCCCTCTTACGGTATTCTGGGACTACTGGATCGATACGATCACCCCTGGAAAAAAAAACAAAAAACAAACAAACAAACAAACAAACACGCATCCGTGATCTTTCTTCTGACAAAAAATACAAAATTCCACATTTTTGCAGATAGGAGCTTGAAACTTCCGCAGTAGGGTTTTATGATACGCTTAATCCGATGGTGTGATTTTTATTAAAGTTCTATGACTTCTTGCAGGTGTTTCTCCCTTTTTTCGAAAATAAGGCAAATTTTCTCAATTTTCTCCCGTAACTTTTGATCGGCATAACTAAACTTAATGAAACTTATATATTTGAAACCAGCATAAAAATCTGATTCTATTGATGTATCTATGGGTATCAAAATTCCAGTTTTTAGAGTTTCGGTTACTATTGAGCCGGGTCGCTCCTTACTTACAGTTCGTTACCACGAACTGTTTGATCACAAATAAAATTACGTTTAAGAGAACACTGTTTTCTTGGTTTTAAGCTCCCATCAACAAAAATATGAAGTTTTGTGTTTTTTACCAGAAGAAAGATCACGGATGCCTTGTTTATTTGTTGTTTTTTCCCCAGAGGCGATCGTATTCGATCCAATGGTCCCAGAACATCGGAAAAGGGCTCATTCAAACGACAATTAAAAATTCTAGTGCCCATTATGAGTGACCAAAAAGATTGGGGGCCAACTAGACCTCCTCCCTCGCCCCCTTTTACCCAAAGCTATCCGATCAAATTCTGAGACTGCTATCTTGTTCAACATAGTTGAAAAAAAATAAAAAAAACTTTTTCGCATGCTGACCAAAGGTCTGCGCTGCGCAGGTGCCGATCTCCTGATTCAATGCCTTCGGCCGGGAGTTCAATGCGTGGTTGGGGGCAAATCATCCGACGCTTCCAGTGTCTTTCCCCCAGATTACTCCAGGCACCCATTTAGAGCTGGGTCAACTCTGGCTGAACTTACAGGGTCCTACTATTGACCCCCCTTCCCAACCAAATAACCAGCGACACCAGGACTCGAAACCTTGACCTCAGGGTTTCAAATCCAAAGCGCTAACCACTCGGCTAGGACAGCTCACATAGTTAATGGTCCATTAAAAATGCCTTTGGGGATGACACAGCACCCCACAGCCCCTTGGGAAAGGGCTGCAAGTATTGAAAGTTGCTCAATGTTTACATATGCCCAATGAACTTTTTTACTTTAAACGACTTTATTAAAAACAATTCATGCCGGTTTGACTACCGATTACAAACAAAGCATAAATATGCTTAAAAAACGCAACCACTACACAGTTAATAAGCTATACAACTAACCAAATCATCGCGGAAATAAACACAAATAAAGAACAATAAAAAAAATATTAATAATATTTACTGAATAATAAATTAAAAAAGTATATAGGCCTATATTACAATGTTACAAATTTGTCAGTGTAATTTTTTGTGAATCGGTTTTTTATGCTGATTTCGAATATATAATATTGATTAAGCTTAATGTTACCCATAAAAGCCCAGAAATTTTGCCTGATTTTCATAAAGGGGGGAAACACTCCCGAAAAGTCAAGCAATCGTAAAAAAATCCCCCTATCAAATTCAGAATACCAAAGAAATATACCGTAGAGGTTTCAAACTCTTACTAGCAAAAATTGGAAATTTGGATTTTTTTTGCCTTTTTTTTACAAAACAATTTACGTTTTTGGCCAGAAGAAAGATCACGGATGCGTGGTTTTTTTGTCCACCCTAGAGGTGATCGTATCGAACCAATGATCCTAAAGGATTGGTTGATAGCTCATTTGAACGGAAATCAAAAGTTCTAGTGTCCTTTTAAAGTGACCATAAAAATTGGAGGGCATCTAACCCCCTCCCACGCCATTGTTTCCTCAAAGACATCCGATCGAAACTTTAAGATAGCCATTTAGTTCAGCAGAGTCGAATTATGCAATATCTATGCTTTTGATGATGACATAACCCCCAAAGTACCTAGAGAAAAAACTGTAGGTAACGCAGTTTGCCCATATTGTTCTCATATAGTATTTGTTATTGGGAAATATACGAACATTTTTAGGGGTAATTTTCTCCGGGGAGTGGGATATTTTCCAGGGGAGATTTTTCCGTGGGGAGGAAAGTTTTTGAGGGAATTTTCCATGAGCAATGTTACACGGGGGGAGGGGAAAAGGTATTTCCTGGCACGATTTGAAAATCAGTCAAAAATTAACTTTAAAAGAGCAAGTTTTTTCAATTGAAATAAGGAGCAACACTAAAACTTAAAACAAACAGAAATTATTCAGCATATTAGTGGCTGCCACGTCCTCAATCCTTGCTTTTTACGCTAATACAGGGACTTTTGATTTTGAATGAGAAGTATTTTAAAGAGCTTTAAGACATTATCGTAAAGAACGAGGGTTAAGAAAGGGGCATCCCCTCTCATATACAGACTAATTTCTTTTGTTTTAAGTGTTAATGTAGCTCCTTACTTTCAGGTGAATTTTTTTTTTAATTTAATATTACACTTGAGCTTGTGCGCGAAGAATGGACTGACACAAAAACATAAAAAAGTTGACGTAAGTGTTTTAAATTTAAAGTATGAAAACTAACAGAATTTAATGTTTGATTCCTGAACAAAGGATTTCAAGTGGAATTTTCAGGATTTGATATTTTTTTTTAAGAATCATCAAATCCGCCATCAAAACCATTCAGTTTGTTGTGTCCAACTTTAAGATGTAGAATGATCAGCATCAATAAGGTAAAAAAAAACATTTATCTTGAAACAGTAGTTAGGTCAGGAGGCAGTATAAAAAAAATGTGACAATTTCTTTTTAGCAGTATATTTTCGAATTAACTTTTTTAAAGGCAATCGGTAAATTGTAGAATTGCAATTACCAACTAGTTATGTTTGTCGCATTCTAAAATACTTTTTTCAAAGTTTTAGTTAAAAGTTTTATTAGGAAGGTCATTCCACACGACAAGGGATTGCGTATGCCTCACGACATTCCATGGGGTATAGGTGACGCTCCACGACATCGCATAGAGACACGGGAGAACACGGGCACGTCACATAAGGAGATAGAGGGGGAGTAATAAAATCCATATAGGGGGCACAGGGGGCAAATTTCCGTACGGTATAGCAGGATATCCCGTAATTCGTAAAAAAATTCTATTGCGTTTATTAACCCCTTACACTTTTCTTTCTAACAGGGGATGTGCTAAACAATCAGCCTGGGATACTATTTTAAGTAGGACGCTGTATCATATTACCAATTGTTCATTCAAAACTGGCAGACTAAAGTTCTTATTCCTATTTGTAAATATCGTCAACTTGGCAAATCGTCCAGAATACAAACGTGCGATTTAGTCCTAGTAAAATAATAGTAGTAACAGAAGCAATAGCACTAGTAGTAACAGTAGAATCAGTAATGGTAGTAGCAGAAGTAGTAGTAGTAGTAGTAGTAGTAGTATTAATAGTAGTAATAGCAGTGAAATAAGTAGTAGAAACATTAGTAATACTGCTAGTAGTAGTAGTAGTAGTAGTAGTAGTAGTAGTAGTAGTAGTAGTAGGAGGAGTAGAAGTAGTAGTCGCAGCAGTAGCAGTAGTAGTTTTGTAGCAGTATCCCTATCCAGTGTGCTGATGTGAATTTATGGGGGGGGGGCACCCATCCTCAACGGATGTACATACATTCCTACACCAAACAATACTATTCAAAAAGCTTTATTTTATTAATTTCAACAACTCTTTTTTTATATTGCTCCGAAACCTATTTTTTTACATTTGTGTATACACATTTCACTTTTAAACTTACTTTTTCGGCTTTACGTATAGTCTTCCACCATACAATACTATTAAAAAGACTTTATTAATCGCTTTCAACAAGTTTTTTTGTTATATTACTCCTGATCCAATTTTTTTACATTTGTGTACACAACTAGAAGAACTTGTAGTAATTTTAATTGCAGGCCTACTTGTAGATATTTTGCCCTCCAAAGTAACAGTTTTTGTCCACACTAGAGAAAAATAGGTTCAAAATTTCATAAAAATAGAAGTTAGGAGATAGTATTTAGAATGGATTAATAAAAAGCCTTCTACAAAGCAACTAGTCACCAAAGGCACTCTGTATTTTTGTAATGTAGTTTTAATGTGCAATGTAGTTTTAAATGTAGTTTTAAGTGTAGTGTAGTTTTATAAATGTAGTTTTAAGTTTCGTCCTTAAAGAACAAATAACATCAAATTAAAACATTTTCCCTCCTGGATCTTTTTTGTGTCGGTTCATACCTAAAACTCAAGATTTTAAAGATTTTCTTTGGTTCGTCCAAAATTGAGAAGTTTTTAGGGCATTGTCACTTTTTTGTCAACTTTGCCACATTGAAAAGTGAAAATAAACATTCAGACCTAATTAGTTCAATTTAACAACGGTTCTCGTAAGTTAAAATCCAAAACTTATCAATTTGTTGATCCTCAAAGACAGCTAACCCTTTGAAGAAAAGTTAAACCTTCTTGAGATGTTTTCTGCCATATGTTTTTGCTTGTTTTATAATGTTGATTTTCACCAATTTCTTTTCATTTAGTGTGTGCTATTACCAAAACCTGCATAAGAAGGTCTTTTCCACTAAAAATTGGACCTCCAGTTTTTCCTAATTTTTGAATACATATTTGGTTGTCCAAGTTTCCATTCAATTAATGTAACTACTAAGACAGGGCCGTATCCAGGATTTTTGTTCAGGGGGGTTTTACTAATTTTTGACTTTTTTGGGGGGGGTTTACTAATTTTTGACTCAGTTTTCGACTAATTTTACTGATTTTTACCTAGGTTTTACTAATTTTCGACTTATTTTCGAGTCGGTTAAAAATTTCGGGGGGGGGGGGGTCCAAACCAGTTAACCCCCCCCCTGGATACAGCCTTGTACTAAGATTCCATTTTTAATCTCCTTGTTAATATTACTTTTTTCTTATAAACAAGTCAAATAATAACAAAATCAATACGTTCTGCACGTTGCTTATACGTTCTGTATAAGCAAACCTCATGGAAAGGGCAAATGGATTCCCACTGATTTATTTTTTCACTTAGTAAATATACAAGGTTTCAAAAACGAAGGAACCCTCTCCCAACTTCTTACAATCACCAATCATTGTACGTCCGAACGGAGAAAAGAGGAAATAAAGAAGTTACGTGAGGCGCATCACTTTCTGCTTCATCTTTAGTAGTCCTTAGACTATGATTCTTACCTTTATTCCATAATAAAACTTTTTTCCATAAAGGGAATTACTTTCTTATTCATCAGTTTCTTTGTTGTATCTCTCCTTTTATTTCATGTTAAAGGAAAAAATTAAATAGAAAAAAGAGAAAAACTAGAACATGTACAAGATAAGTCGCTTCGCTCTTTGTCCTCACCAGTACGGTAACTATGATTAGACCCCGGCGCCGCGCCGGCGGAACGACCGGACGCCGCAGAAGAGACGCCCGGTTGAACGCCACCGAAGTATCGTAACGCCGCAGGCACGCCACCACCGGCAGAGGCGGCGGCGTTCTGTCGTCTTTAAATTAATTTTGCGGCAATTCTTTATCGCGTCAACCACAAAGTCGGAGCTTTTCCTTTTCGTGTGGTTTAGTATTTCGATTTTCCTGATTAGAAATAAAATCAGGGCTTGCACTATCCCCGAATTTTCGAGCATTTCCCCAAAAATGTATGCGTCACCCCGAAAAAAACATTTGTTCCCCGAATCCCCAAAATCACGCAATCACGGTGCCACCCCTAGCGATTTATCACCAGTGACTTCTCCCTGCCAAATATAACTTTGCATAACATAATTCTTCACTGCTCTCTTGTTCATTAATTTTCGTCTCTTTTGTTACTTTGCATAAAAACCAGACAGATGCAATATGCAATTGCCAATATTGCAATATACACAGTTCTTCATATGTTGACAAAAAAAGTATCGTCTTTATGAAATGAGTTTAAATCATTTCGAATACAGTTTCCCAATCGCAATTTCTTACATCATTCGTAGTCAAGAATTTTATTTTCAAGTTGAATAGAATTATAGAACGCATTCACTACTATACAGCTTCAGCCTTCAGTTGGATTTTGAAATTGATTAAATAAAAAAAAAAGGTTTTTTTAACTGAAAGTAAGGAGCGACATTAAAACTTAAAACGAACAGAAATTATTCCGTATATGAAA
>JAQQPU010021033.1:384-15010 GCA_029168905.1 Artemia sp. Kazakhstan ARC1039 | reverse complement strand
TCAACATGCTCCTTTTTTCTCAATAAAAATTTTCAAACTGAGGAGATTCCCCTAATCACCTTGGGTAGTTGGCTTTTGTTTTGATTCCAATAGATTCCCGATCATCACAAATTCAAGTGTCATTATATCTTCATTTTTATTTGGTAAGATTTGATGCACAGAAAGCTAATTTTTATCGACCTTTAGACGCCGGAAGTGAAGTGTCTGTTTATTAAAATAGGTGACTACTTGTCTGTCTCTGAGACAGACAAGCAAAATTGTAAATTGTAAAACAAACAAGCAAAAATTGGAAATAGTTATATATTTACGATAATTTTTTTCCCTGAATTCATGGAAAATAAAAAAGTTTTGTTTACTATAAACTTTTTACTAGTTTTTACTAGATTTCGGGAAATTTACTAGATCCTCTAAATTTACTAAATTTTTTTTTACTAGATCTAGTAAAATTCTACTGACGGTGGCAACCCTGGTGTGTAGCATCTTTTTTATTTCCCACTATCTTAGCGAAATCCAAAGCTGGATAGCGCCGTTCTTTGTCTGAGGCTAAGACGCAATTTTTCTCTTTGCTGATTAAGGACTTTTCTTTTTTGAAACTAGATTTAAACTTAATTAGAGGAAGTCGGAATTATCTTTAGAAAGAAGGAACTTTACTTTTGTATTTTAAATATATCGCATTTTACTCACGGTACAGGTTTTGACCTAACTCACTTGGTGCACCAGCCAAGATTTTTTAGAGAGACTTAAATAAGATTATAGAGAGGTTGGCTAAAACACAATACTTTTACTTATGCAACACACGATACAATTTGTGGCAACATAAAATTGCTGGGACTCATTTTCCCAGGGAATCAACAATATAAAGACTACTATGATAATATAATCAGAGACTTTAACACCTACACTATTTGACATATAATCCAATTTATTTCTAATAAGATATCGAACGTGCAGAAGTTTACCCCGGAAATGGTTTAGAGCGCTCAGAGTTTCAAAAATCTGAGTATATACTTATGAAAAATCAACCGCATTAATCTGACCAATTGACGTACTTGGCCAAGAAAATGGTTATTGAGCAATTTCTTTCAAGCCCACACATTCCAGGATGTGTACTTTTATCTGACTAAAAAGTGGTATTATAAAATTTGGTATTTTGTATTTTTTGTGTTATAACTATTTTATTTCGTATTGAATTATTTTTTTTAATTAGGCAAGTACCAAAATAAATTATGTTATATAGTTTCGTTAAAAATTTTCTTTTATATATATTGTTATATTTCTTTTATTTACAAGATTAGGAATATTGAGGGAGTGTATCAAAATGTAATAAAAAATCATTGTTAAAGACTATCACATTTAGGAGAAATAAAAAAATTAGCTTGCGTTTAATTAAGCAGAGCCTTTTTAACAGTATTGTTTGATGTTGGAATGTTCGTAAAGCCGAAAAAGTAATATTTGGGATAGGTAAAACAGTTCACTTCAATGTGAAAAATTCAATTTTGGAGGAAAATCAAAAATAAGAAAGTGTTTTGAATTAATAATATAAAGCCTTTTGAATAGTATTGCTTGATATTGGAATATTCGTTAACTGGAAAAATTTAATGTTATGACTGGAAAATCAGATTTAGGGGTATTATCAAGAAACAAGAATTCGTTTGGAATGTATAAAATAAAGGATTTTGAATGGTATTGCTGGATGTTGGAATGTTTGTAAAGCTGAAAAAATTATGTTGGGAGTGGAAAAAGAGTCTACTATAGTGTCAAAACTGGAACTTAGGAGGAAAGTTTAGAAAAAAGAACTTGCTTGAAAAGAATAAAATAAAGGCTTCTGAATGGTATTTCTTGATGTTGGAGGGATTCGTAAAGCCAATAAAATCAATGTAGGGAGTGGAAAATGAGTATTTTACAATGTGAAAAACTAGATTTAGGAGGAATACCAAGAAACAAGAATCGTTCCTCACATTTTTTTATATAATGTTGTGAAAAATTTCCTATGCTATAATTCAATATAGTGAGGACTCTTATATTTCTTAATTCAGTCTTTCCAAAATTCCTTATCTTCCCATAGAATGTCATGGAGACTCGACTACCTTTCTAAAGATTTGATCGGCTGACTCTTGTCAGTTGCTGTCTGGGTGATTTTTTACCTTTATCCAGAGACATGAAGTTTATAATATGTTATTTTGTTTTCTTTGTTTGATAAGAAATAAGCTAATTTCTTCAAATTTAACTTCTGTTTTGTTAGCATAAGTGAGAGAGTCTATTTAATTTTAGAGAGGGTTGGATTTCAGACAGAGCACTTTGATGTGAGATATCTTTCCTGGGGGAGAAAAAAGTTTTCAAAACTTTGTTGAGCTTGATACCTGTAGTTGTCAGGGTGGCACTTTTCGTGAATTATCATGGAAATTTTGCACCTTGGGTAAAGCACAATTGGCAAAACCCAACCGGTTGGTATCAATTTGTAAGGGCAGAAAATGTAGAACGTCCTGGCACTTTAAAGTGACTGTGGCTCTGCAGTGCCAGAAAATTCACCTTAGGAGTTTCAAGGAAAACCCTGAGAAGCCCATTCGACTTACAAATATTACGAGTGGAACAGTCCACGAGAGACGATGGATCGCATGGCCAGAATAACTATACTATAACATAAGCTATTTTTGGTGTTGATTTGACTCTGAAACCTGATGGCATCACCAGGTTACATATTTAGCCATAGAGATCTTCAAATAGTGGTAGAGGAATAAACCTTCCACCCCAGTAGTGAGTATTAACTATATAATACATCTATTGCAATTATAAACATCACAATTATCAATACTTCTATAACCACAGGATTATATCCATCTCATTCCACACTTTTATAATAGCAGCACACCGGCCCTCGACAAAGAAGTTTTGAAATAAGCCACAACCAGTACATCTTTCACGCAGAGATAAACTTTTTCACTCATCATCATCATCATGGTTTGTTGAAGCGTCAGTTTCTCAACGAAACTTTAGTTTATCAAACAACAGAAAATAAGATAAGATTTAATCATAATCAATAAACTTACAACAATACACTGAATTAATCCCCCAAACGGATCCCTGACACGTAAATGAGGGGAAAAAGCACGGGTCAAGAATTCAGAGAACCATAGCCAATTACTTACTGAGAGAAAAGACAAGCAAAACAAAAAAAAACAATAAATATATAGAGTGGATTGATATATTGACAGATAAAATTTGCCAATAAAAAAAATGAAACAGCAATGAAGCATAACATAACTCTTTTCTCTATGTAATATACCAAAATAAAAAAGGTGATGTTCATACCCTTATACAATCCACTGATTTAAATTCAAATCCCAGAGAAACAAAAAAAAAATGAAAAGCACTCAAATGAAAAATGTTTGTGAGCCATTCAAAACCAGCCAAAGTAAGCCACGAAAGAAATTACGCATAAGGCAAACACCCACAAAAAAAGAACACCCAAATTCCTACCCGGCCCAGAGAGATTTATCCAAACAAAAAAAGTAATAATAAATTATTAATCATTTAACTACAAAAAATGCAAAAACACCTACACACAAAAACATAGAGTAGAAAAACAAGAAAAGACAGGAAGCGACATAAGAAAAGGGACTTTATTTGGAGATGAAATTGAAATAAGGTGACTTAGAACTCCAAAAATTTGGCAAACAAAACACAAGTACCCCAGATAACAAATTCTAGGTTAAATTTTAAACTATGGAATCCCCCTTCAGATTTTTTAAATCATTATTTCTTATATGACCAACTTGAAACAAATATTAAATAAACAGCTTACAAAAAACGACACTTAATAAGGAAAAAATCCAAAATATAAAAATGAAAAAAATTATGATAAATAAATGAAAAATATTCTTTAATGATCTATAAATTAAAAATAGCCTTAGAAAAAATAACCACCAGGCGCATGAATGTGCCAAATGAATAGCGTCCACAAGCAATAGCTGTAAGTGTGTTCTATAATTTTTAAAGATGCAACCAGAGGGCTAAAATAAGACTGAACGCAGGGTGTTATAACGACTCTCAAATTATCATAACATCACAGGTAATATGAAAATTTTTCAGATACAAAAATAGGATCCTGAAATACAATTAGAAAGTTCCGTTTAACCGTGCAAAAGTAAACTAAACACATGCCAGGTCATAACCTGAACGGGGATTTAAGTGGGGTTGTACAGCGGATGGATTTTCAAGCTTGTCAACTAGTCTAGCCTTCTCATGAAGAGACGATAAACTTCACAAATTTCACTGGAAAGTCAACATCCTAATTATATGACAGTATAAAATATATGATTAAATCGATGTTAAGAAAAGAAGATATAAGATAGATCCAGATAATGTTTGCTTCAGCTTACATAAGATGCCAAGATTCCTGGCTAGCTTTTCCTTTAAAGCATTAATTTGGAAGTTGTTAGACAGATTCTCATCAAGAACATTCCAAGGAATAAGAAATAGTAACTTTCAGATCTATGGAGAGTACCAAGTGACGTAGGTATCATTCAAATACGTGGAAACGCAGAAGGAATTCTAAAAAAAAACTTGACTTTGAAACGTTAAAGGCCAAATATTTCACTTCAAACAATTAAAGAGCAAGAATTTTTTTCTCCAATGCAACTTAATCAAATATGACCATAGCCAATGTGGATTAATCAACAAAGTTAACTAGTCTGTCATTAGAGCTTGACTAGTGCCTTGGCTTACCAATACAGGTGGTGCGACGAAAACTGCAATTAAGCTTTGAAACGCAATACTTTACTGCATGGAAAGGAACATTGGTATAAAAAAAAAAAATTGGGCCAACAATAGATCCTTAGGGGATATCTATAGAAATTCCTAACGTTCTCGCCAATAAAGTCTTCCTAGCTGACAAATACTAATGGATCCAAGAGTGCACGCTTCCTCGTGCTACTAGATGGCCTTGTTTTACCAGAAGAATGTGATGTCTTATGGCGTCAAAAGCCTTCTTAACGTCCAAAAAAAAGTAGCTGGGATGAAACCAGAGTCTAAGGCTGAGTGAATAACTGGTTGAATGGTACAAAACTTAAACTGGAAATTATGAAAAAATTGCTTTGCATTTTGAGGATACTTTTGAGTCTAGAAGACATTGTCTTTTCAAAATCTTGCTGAAAACTGACAGGAGAGAAATTGGTCTTTAGTTGGAAGGATCACTTGGTAACCCTAGTGGGACTATCATCTGAGGTATGACGACAAAGTACCTTGTAGGGAAGAGACAATCTTAAAATCTTTCTGTCTCACTTACGGGCTCAATCCCCGTTGATTTTAAACAAGATGGCCTAAATACGGCTTGTAATCTGGATCAAAAAGTGCCTGGAATAGTATTTGCTACAGTTGTTTTACCAACAGTAGAGAAATAAGACGCTAGTTGACTTTCAACCACATCTCTGCCGAATAACAGATGGGCATTGATTAAAACTTTCCAGAAAATCTGACTGGGGAATGCCGGATTCAAAAACTGAATTAGGAAGCTTCTGAGTTTTCCTAACATATTTTCCGCAATCAGAAGACCTCCCTAAATAAAAATCAGACTTGCCACGGCAAATAATTGATTCAAATACCCTCCAGAAGCTTTTCTATTCATCCAAGAGTAGTTTGAGCATAAGGCTTTCAATGATAACCAATCCCCTTTGAATCCCGATCTAGGCACTTTTTTTAACTTGTTGCACAAGGAAAATACAATTCGATGCTGGTTGTTGGCTAAGTTTGTTATGTTTGTCGTTTGTTGGATTTTTGAAGGTTTTGTTGGTTGTGTTTTATGTTTGTTGGACGTTGGTTATGCTGTTTGATGGTTTTGTTGGCTATGTTTGTGGTTGTTTATGCTGTTTGATGGTTTTGCTATGTTTGTTGAATGTTTAATGGTTATATTTGTTGAATGTTTGTTGATGGTTATAATTGTTGGCTATGGATATGATTATGAGTGTTGGTTAGGTTTGATGGTTATGGTTGTTGGTTATGTTGGTTATGTTTGTTGGTTATGTTAGTTGGATGTTTGATGGTTATGTTTGTTTTTTGTTTGTTTTGTTTTGTTGGTTATGTGGTTGGATGTTTGAGGGTTATGTTGGTTATGTTTGATATTTGCTGGTTCTGTTTCATGGTTTTGTTTGTTTGATGTTTCTTGAATGTTGGTTATGCTGTTTGATGATTATGTTTGATGTTTGTTTGACTACAGAGAAGCTGTGGAAATTTATAAATATTAACATTTAGGTCTTGCTTTAAACAGATATTCCGGTAATTTAAGAATAAACGAGGCATGTCGTCGCCTGAAAGCGGTTTTGCCGAAAATAACAATTTTTGGCGAAACTGAGTTACAAACGCCATCTTGTGTAAAAAAAATCTCTTTTCGAATGGTCTAATTGACATTGCTGTAAGACGTCTCTAACTGCCTGTATTTTGCAGTTCTCCTTTGCCGAATCGCATATTTTTCGATTTCTTTAAAGCGGTTTTGCCGAATTGCATACGGGATTATAGCATGGTCCGTTTTGCCGAAAGTTGCTGATTTGCTGAACGCGACCTTGGAGAAGAAGAAGACGATCTTTCTTATCTTGATGAACAAGATATAATTATGAGGCCCAAGAGATTGAAAATGTCGATTTCCCCAGATATTTTTGAAACAGACAGGTAAGAATTAGATATTTTGAGACAGAAGTATGTATAGCAGCATTAATTGGAGTTTGCTTCCACAGTTCTAAAGGAGGTGCTAATGAAGGTTCATTGGCAGAAAACAGTCTAGAACACTAATCTGTTTCCTACTTGGGGAGCTAGTCCTGATTCAACTGGCAAACATCTTCCTGAATGGGATGTTCATGTCAATATTGCATTCATGTGTCTTCCTAACTCTGATGAACACCCCAGATAGGCACTGTGATCCTAAATGTATTAAACCTTGGCAGGGGTTAATGACTTCTTTTTTTATACTGGTTTACCACAGGAAACTGTTATTGCAAGTGGCTCCCTTAAAATAAGATTGAATAGAAAATAGAACTTATTGTTTTTTCATGCTTTCAGTTAAAGAAAACTTTGGGGAGCCACTTGCAATAACAATTTCCTGTGGTAAACCAGTATAAAAAAGAAGTCACAAACCCCTATCATGGTTTAATGCTTTTTGGATCACAGTGCCTATCTGGGGTGTTCATCAGAGTTAGGAAGACACATGAATGCAATATTGACATGAACGTCCCATTTAGGAAGATGTTTGCCAGCTGAATCAGGACTAGCTCCCCAAGTAGGAAACACATTAGTGTTCTAGACTGGCAGAAAAAGCTGGGTCAAAGATTTCAGTCAAGGAAACAGATGAGGTGGTTGCTCTTCGACCTGTCTGTGTGTAGGCTAATGAAAGGGTGCGGAACTAGTTTGTGTCACTAAAATCATTCTTAGAAAATGTTCCAGTAACATGGGTGAACATAAAGCTTTCTTTTTTAGCCCCGAAGATTTGTCTTCAGATGAAGATTCTGACCCGACGTATTTCCCGCAAGTGGAAAGTGATCCAGAATCTCCACCCAGTAAGGGATCTTTATCAGAAGTCGAAAGTACTGCACTCTGCGAAGATGCTGGCCAGTCCAGCTCTCCTACTACTCGGACAAGTAATAGAACAGAAAGTGAACCAGAGGCTACCAGAGAAATCAGTGAAACAGCTTCTGCTAGCATGTCTCCAACCACAGAAGGAAATGATGGTACGGAAACGAGAAATAATGCATCCAAAAAAGTCAGAAAGAGGTTAAATAACAAGGAAAAGTGGGTGAAAAATCAGATAAAGAATGCAGCAAACTCTGGAAATGTTTATCTGAACCCTGTTACCAAAAAAGTACATGGAAAGGAGAAGGAAGTGAAACCCTTTAATTGCCCTCATTCGTGTCCTTTCAGATGTTTTGAACATTTCTCGAAGACTGATCGTCAAATTGTGTTTAAAAACTTTTTGGCATTGTCAAAAGATTCCAAAAGGATGTACTATTTGAAAACAACAAAACCTTTACCTAAAAAAAGGAACAAAAAAAAGAGAGACTCGGCGGAAGCATACACTCCACTATTACCTGTCAGTTCATAAGAAAACTGTGGAGGTCTGCAAAGGATTTTATTTTGCTACCCTAGACATCGATGATAAGCGGATGCATTATGCCCATAAGCTATCAAGTGGTGGAGTACCTCCTGTTAGTGTACCACAGAATCCTGTGAACAAAAGTAAAGAAGAGGATCTCGCATACATAAGAAAGCACATTGAAAGCTTCCCAACCATTCAATCTCATTACTGTCGTTCCAGAACCAACAGAAAGTTCTTCGACCCTTCACTCAATATAAGCAAAATGCATTCATTGTATGAAAGTAAATGTGCGGAAGATGGTAAGTTGCCTCTCAAGGAGCACATGTACAGAAAAGTTTTCAATTGTGACTTTAATCTTGCATTTCATGTTCCTAAAACTGACAGATGCGATGTTTGTGAAGAAAAAAAGGTGGCTGAACAAAATGGTACTGAATTATCTGAGGAGGTCAAAACCTCTCAAGCAAAACATGTGAAAGGAAAACTAGAAAGCAAAGAAGAAAGAGATAAAGACAGGGCTTCGGATGACCCCGTATTGTGTTTTGATATGGAAAAGTTTTTTCTTTGCCAAAGGGGGATGTTTCATCCTTTTTTTACAAAAGGAAGATCACTTGCTTTAACTTAACTGCTATTCTTACCTTTCGCAGACAGACAGGAGAGCTAATCAAGAAAGTTTATTGTTGTTTGTGGTCAGAATGTCTTGCTGGTAGAAGTGGAAATGATATTGCCAGTGGTCTTCGTGCTATCCTTGATAAGGATTTTACTACCTATCCTGACATCAGAAAGTTGGTTACATGGTCAGATTCATGTGTGCCTCAAAATCGTAATCAAATAATGAGCTACATGATGCAAGACATCCTGAAGAAGCATTCACACGTCCAGAGTATAACGATGAAGTATTCTGAGCCTGGCCACTCCACGATTCAGGAGGTCGATGCTGTTCACAGCGTCATTGAGAGGTCTTTGAAGCACAAGAAAGTCTTTTCGCTACTAGACTTGACAAAAAAGCTTTTGATTGTTCGGCCCCGTGACCCGTTTGTCATTATTCAAATGACCAAACAGAAGTTTTTTTATTACGCCAAAACGTCCAAATGCTATAAGTATAGCTTAGTGCCATTTTCAAAGGTGAAGTTACTACAGTTTAAACAAGGACTATGCAAAAGGGTGTTCTACAAAACTTCGTTTGCGGATACTACTCCTTCTGTAGCGCTGATTGCACCAGAGGCTAGCCCAAGGAGGCCATTGCCCAATGTGTCAGCAGTGAATGCTGTGGAAAGGTTGCTGCCTCCTGTACCTTCTAGTACAGTAGTTGAGTTGCCAACAGCAAAAATAAAAGACGTAAAATCGCTTTACCGTTTCATGCCAGCAGTAGATGTGGCATATGTGAAAAGTCTTATTAGAAGTTGTAACAGAGCTGAGGTACCTAGTACTTCAGCTGAAATCACAGCGTGTCCCGAAGCAGCCTCTGCCGTTAATGCTCCGAAGGTTAAAACCAGAAATTCCAAGAAGCTTGTTGCTAAGTGAGACCTCCCACTGATCTTTTGTTACATTTTATTGTAAAACTCCCAGTTAATTGTCGAAATTAAAATTTGTCTATCAGATGAAATATGTTTTGCCGAAAGTCGCATTTCCAATTCTTGCTGAGCCGATTCCGTTTTGCCATATCTTACCTATGTTCCGAAATTTTCAGGCGGTTTTGCCGAAACTGATATTCATTCCGTTTTATCTCAGGAAAGGCTCACCTTAGGCCAATAAAAATAAGCACAACGATATAAGCGATTTTTCTTCTTAATTTTGAAACAAAAATCAACGCT
The DNA here is from genome assembly GCA_029168905.1 of Artemia sp. Kazakhstan ARC1039. Lineage (NCBI taxonomy): Eukaryota > Metazoa > Arthropoda > Branchiopoda > Anostraca > Artemiidae > Artemia > Artemia sp. Kazakhstan ARC1039. The sequence goes on along the minus strand of JAQQPU010021033.1, from coordinate 5,122 downwards.
CTAGCTATTGCCGATTCTGAGGTACAAATGTCAAAATTTTCAAACTCGTTTTTCTCCCGTTTTTGGAAAAACAGATTCGGCAAAACCGCTTTCAGGCGACGATGTTTCGGTTTTCTCAAAAGAGCAGCCGATAATTTCGTAATCCCTGAAATAAACCTCGAACCACTTTCCCAGTAATATAATCAAACACGTGAACAGCCCCTTAGGTCTCAAAGGGTGTCTGCAAGAAATGCAATAATTAAAATCCGAAATCAGATGACATAGTTCTCCAATTTATTTAATTGCTGGTTCGTTTTGTTTTTGAGTGAATCAATTGTTTTCTTTTATTTTTTTTTCTCAGTTGTTCGCTAGTATCCGTCGATAGAAATTCATATATTTTTGGATTTTGTGCAAGTTGAGGATATTGGCGAATGACTTGCTTTTATGGTTGTTAGGTATTTGCTTTTAATTCTTATAATTTTTGGCTTTTATTGAATTTTATTCATCTTTTAAGTTTTTGGTTTTTTTCTTTGGTTTTTTGATACTTTTCACATTGATATTTCACATTTGTTTTTTGTTGTTTTTCTCTTCGGCACTTTCCTTGGATACATTATTTCGTTTCGCGCTGAAGAAGAGAGGCGTTTGTCCTCTCGAAATATTCGCTTTGTTGTGTTTTTTCAGTATTTTCATTTGGCCTTTAAAAACCCCATTTTTGCTCGTTTTTCTTTCTTTACGTTATGTCAGGCCATTGCGGTTGCAGAATTTATCACCAAAGACTATGATGCACCTGGAAAATCACAATAGTGAACTGAGTCCTATTGACCTTGCTGTATTTAGGGACCACTGTTTGGTGTACATGGTAAAACTTGTTAGTCAAATCAGAAGTAGAATTAACCACAAAGGCGAAACATTGGAGAGAGCAACTGTATTGTGTTTCTAACAAGTCGGTTTCCCATTTGCTCGGGGAAACCGAATTTCAACAAGAGAAGATCCGAAGTGGTCTTGATGAACTTTGCAACTCAATTTTTGAAGAAAAAGAACACGTTACTCGCGTAACTACTGCAGAAGCGAATCCGTCAGTTTTCTGGTCTGCTTTAACACAGTGTAAGGATGCCAAAGGGGAAGAAAAATAAAAGGATCCATGCATTTTCATGCTGACGTTATGAGGCCTGCCACACTCTTCCGTAGCTGCTGAAAGACAATTTGCGCTACTTGGTAACATCAAAACGAAATTACGCAGTCGGCTTTAACACAAACGACTGGTTGTTTAATGCATGTGTAGCAACTAATTTGATGTTGTAGAATGTCACTGGAATCCTGGATTATATTTTTTGAAATGCGCAAGAAACACTCCAATTTGCAAATAGCTAGCAAAGGAAGAGAGAAGGTAGACTCTAATGCTGAGCACAACTTTCAAGAGTAATTCTCGTTAGAAGATTAATTTTAAGAACCCGCGAATTATTTTTTAGTGTTTACTTCTTTTTATGAGTTTTGTGCTAATATTAAACGATTTTTGTGTTTTCATTATATTTGATGTTTACTGGCCGCTTTGAAAGAGGTTTCTAAAGCGTCTTTTTGTCAAGATCTCAAGTAATAAAAAAAAAACTTCTTGCGTATGAGATTTTAAGATGAACATTTTATGGACATATTTTATCTAAAAACGGACACTATTTGGCAAAAAATGACACATTTTTGAATGCTCAAGGGACGTATTTATGGACCAAAAAGTTGGTAACCCTGGCGACTTCAGTCTTTCCGTGAATGTCGTTGTAGCAGGATGCAAATAGAAAATGTGATAATGAACTTGGGAACAGTGTATGTGAAAACACAGAACAAGACGGTTTTGAGTGGGCCGAGATAGATGGGGAAAATATTGGATCACTGACGGATAGAAGCTTCTGCTCGATTATGTCTCGGAAAACTTGCAGTGTGATGAAAACAAGTTGGCGAAAGTTGTAAAGGAGTCAATAGTTACTCTAAACACTCTAAGCAAATTAGCCCACACAGTCTCCACTGCTCAACGTGAATTAAACCCCTAAAACCAAAATCCCAGCATAACAACGGGAGGAAAAATGGAACTAAGACCTGGCACATGTACCATGAAAAATGAGGTTAGTCAAAGATAAAAGTGTATTTGAGCTGAGAAAAAAGAGCCTAAAGATAAATTCGGTTGTAAAATATACTGGGGAAAATTACTATCTTTGATCCTCTGTCCAGGTGTATTTTGTATAGTACCAGGACACCAAAATTTTCAACCTTTCCCCCCTCCCTTCTTGAATTTTGGCACCTTGGGCAAGTGAAGCAGTGTTGGGTCTAACACTTCAAAAAATTATTCAAGTATAAGTACCAAGTACTCAACCAAAATTTTAATTAGGTATCAGTACTAAGTACTCGAAGTAAGTTTTACTTAAGTACTTAGTACTGAAGAATATACTTAACTACGGAAGTACAGGACTTGAAGGCTGTTTTTGCATTGTAAAGAATATGGTTAGGTCGTCAGCAGAGCAAGTGACATTAGTTGTTTCATTATGTTCAGTGGCGAAGTGAAAAGGAACTACATTCTAGTACAACCAGGGCTGTATCCAGGGGGATCTGGGCCAATGAAGACCGGCCATTTTTGCCAGATTAACAGATCCATAAACAGATGACTGGTCTTCTTTGGTCTGGATTCCGGAATCTTGTGCCAGAAATATGTCAACGAAAACTGAACTTAAACCATGAAAACTTCGCCTAAACAGTTGGCATACCACTATGATCAGTAGCATAGTTTAATATTCCACTACTTAGAAAAAAGACGTCTGAAAAAATTCTTTATTTTAGTGAGGAGTCATGACATCTTTGTTTACTTTTTGTAGCAAAAGCTTCTCAAACTTAAAATCTTCTAAGTAGTTTCTTTTTGCAGTCAATACATCTCCTGCAGCAGCAAAAAGGCTTCAACAGGTGTAGAAGATAGTAGAGGGGTATTAAATTTCTTAAACAGTTTTCCAACTTTTGGATAGTCTTTCAGAGAATCGAGGGTCTTCCTCTTGTCTGGAAGAAATTTGAAAAATTCAGATTTGAGACTAGTATCTATATTTACTTCTTAATCACTGAGAGTATCATCATCTTCCATAAACAAATATAAATCATTAGTTTCATTGGTACTAGACTTCTCAGCCCTTTCAGCAAGCTCATCACTGAAGACAAGCATGGCTACTTTTTTATTTCTAAGTTCACTATGTCTATTATTGTTTTTTTTTTTTTACCTGCAAGGCTGGAGTCAACAAACGTAATTTAAAACTTGAGGGAGAGCAAGTAGCTACGACTAGTTCACTGAAGGCTATCTCTTCGAATTCCATTGAGAAAACATGGGATAATCGTTCACACAAACCACATAAAATGGCCCCTACTAATGGCAAAGTATCCTTGATAATACGGATATTCTGAAGTCATTTTAGTTTAGTCTCCAAACCATAAAGTACTGGCAAAACAGCAACAAGATAGTGACTTTTTTGCCTTGCAAAAAATCTAAGGCTAAGCAAAATGAATCTGTAATAAGCACATACCCTTTTAGCAGATCCCTCTCCATTGGCTTCAACTTTGGAATCTTCAGTTCTTCACAGGCACTGGAAAACTTTTCTACATCAGATATGGCTACAACACGCCTTACTGTATCATGGAGAGAGTTCCAGTGCACCTTCCAGTAATTTCCAAAAACTTGTTGGCACCTTTTGGGCTATGATTTGTCACATTCCATATGCTTTGGCATATAGACTTCGCAGATTGATAAAGTCTTCTTGAAGATCGCAATTAGCCGAAAATACTCGGACTAATAAAATTGACTATCTGCTTTGTCCCTGGTGTGTTTGAGCTCCAAATCCATAATACAGTTTTCCTCTTTCTGAATTCTGTGTAACTGTCAGGAACTTTGCTTCTGAAGTTTAAATGAAGTTATGCATAACTACTGGACAGTTAAGGATGTTCAAAGATCATGGTAATTAGATAATAGTTGCCAAACAAAAGTCTATTTCCAGAAGCCTGATGTATTCTATATTTCAGAGGACTAAAATTATTTGTTTTCTTCACCATGCACTTACCTTCAAATACTTGTGAAAGTTGGTAATGATCCAAAGAGATCCAACGATACTCTTGATTGGTCAATTCCCTGTTTTCCATCAAAGTCAACGCTATAGCGCTGCATATGTAGTAAAGACCTTGCGGCTCCAATGTCTTATTATTGTTTATTTTATTTTTCAGAGGCACTTCTTATGGAAAGGGTCGTCATATAAACTTCAGAGGGGGTGCTTTCAATTGACAATTGGAAGTTCTAGTGCCCTTTATTTAGAGTCAAAAGTGATTGGAGGGCAACTAGCCCTCCCTCCCCGCCCCCCTTTTTTCCAAAATGCGTCCGATAAAAATTTTGAGATAAGTATTTCGTTAAAAATAGTTCAAAGATCATATAACAAAAACTCTAGTGTCAACACTCCCCCTTCCCCAGGACTCAGGGGCAGGCGTTGCAAGCTATTGACCTGGGAGCATACGTGGTGATTCTTATAGAATGAAGGCTCGTATAAACTTAAGAGAGGGCTCATTTAACTTGAAATTGAAAGTTCTAGTTCACTTTTTAAGAATCAAGAGATCAAAGGCTATCATTTGAGATAGCCATTTTGTTAAAAATAGTTCAAAGATCATATAACAAAACACTGCTGTCGACACCCCAACCCCTGGGGCCTGGGCCAGGTGTTGTAAGTTATTCCCTGAGGCATAAATGGTTCTTATG
>JAQQPU010021032.1:0-15011 GCA_029168905.1 Artemia sp. Kazakhstan ARC1039 | reverse complement strand
TATATTTTAAACGAATTGGGGCCTTACTACTAGTGACCAAGGCGAGATATGATCTTTTAATAAGTCGGTTGAAATATGATATTTTTCACAACCTAGTTAATTTCCGACTGCCTTTCTTTTCTGATTTTCGAATGGAGATCAAATCTTTCAAAAACTCGTTTTGAATATAATTTTTGGTACTGTTCTACTATCTGTAAAACACGCGAGAAGTGAAGTTTGGTTAATGCTAATGAAACAAAACAAAATAGGATAAAAATATAATAGTTTAGAAACAAATTTAGGTTATATATTTGCACATTAGGAGGGTAGGGTTAAGCATAGTGGTACTTGAGCATTATATGTCACCGACCGCTATATACTGTACAAGGAACTACTGCAGGAAACCAGACAAACGGGTATTTGCTAGATAAATGGATGGCAAAGGGTAATTTAAAATTGCGGTTACAATATTTTAACTGTTGTTTTTTGGGGGTTAAGGGGGGGGGGTACCTTGGTTAGGTTAGATTAGGTATTTAATATATTCTATGTTTTACCCTCACCCCCCCCCCCTAATGTGCAAATATATAACCCAAATTGGTGTCTAAACTATTATATATTCATCCTATTTTATTTTATTTCATTAGCATTAACCAAACTTGACATCTTTCGTGGGTACCGTATAATGCACAAGTAACAGCATAGCATATATAATGCGTAACCTAACCTAAACTAGGTACCTTTTTCACCCCAATAAACCCAAAAAAACTAAAGTTTAAATATTGTTCAGCGAAGTGAGAAACCCTTTTTTCAATCTTGTTTAAATCTTAAAATCTTGCTTGACTAATTTGTTCGTGTATTAGGACTTCTGCAAAAATTAGTTTACAAAAATCATTCTGTAAAATATATAATAAAAATTAGGACTTCTTATAAACAATGCGAAAACAAACACTTCGAAAGACAAACTTTTGATAGCCGGTCGCAATCGTATAATAGCCACATCCTCAACAGGGCTGTATCGAGGATTTAACTTGTGGAGGGCAGGAGGTCAACTATGAAAAAAAAATCTTCAAATTTTAGCAGTTAAAGATCCAAAAAGTGTCATATTATTCCTCTTTTTTTTTATTAATTTTAAGCTGAAGAGCAGTGGCGTAATTTCGTCAAAATTCTGAGGGCGGGGTAAAATTGGAGCCAATTTTCAAAATCAAGTGAAAATGACAGTAAAAACTTAAAAATAAGACATTAGGTAAAATAAAGGTACTATTTAGTACTATAAAGTACTTTATAATCGGTGTACAAACCAAGGTCAGGGGAGGGAGGGGGCAAAACAAGGTCTTGGAGGGGCAGTTGTCCCCCCCTCTCCCTGCCCCATAGCAAATTACGCCCGTTTTAGCAAATTACCTTTTGGGGAGGAGGTGTCAAATACACCAACTTTCTAGGGACAGCACGGACTCTGAAGCTTCGCATGAAGATTAAAGCTTTTGGTTCTCAAATTTAATTTTAAATCCCGCCCAAAAATGTGGGAACTCAATAGCCTAGAAACTCAAGTAAATCCCCCCGGGATAAGTACAATCTCGAATGCCATCTAGTTCGACAATGATACGTTTTATCATATTTTTGATTCGACTACGGACTGCTGTACTGCATGTAGTTCATACAATTTTTATTCCGATAAAATTAAATTTAATTAAAATTATATCATGACATTAAATCATAAAATTAAAATATAACAGCCTTAATTCGTCAAAGCCTCCACTTTCCCGTTTTCTTTGGATTGCAGAACTAGTAGAAACAAGACCTCAAGACAAGACTTCTCTATTAATAGAGAAGAGAAAACAATGGCAAAAAAAACCTACAAAGCAATATATATAAAAAAAGGAAAATAACTAAAAATATGAAAAAATTAAATGCAAATTAAATGACAAACAATTTCTATTTATCTGACTCGAGCACTCTGTAGATCCAGCAAAATTCTTAGTCGCGAATTCCCAACTAACTCAATTGACACCTCATACCCAGAGGTATGACAGAGGTACGATTAACCGCAGGTACCATACACTAATGTATAGAGGTTGACCTAGTTTGTCCGAAGAAATCATAACAATCCTTCTGTATACTAGGCTGATAAAACAAAATATCGACGTCCCCTTTCTTCGTTCCTTAGCCCCAGGAAGCACAGAGGGTTTTTAGACGTTTGGCAATACGAAGTCCGGGGCTCTACCCCCAACTGCCAAGGTTGGGTAATAGGCTTGCTACTTGTCCCTGTAAAAAAGACCTAGCAGACTAAACGCCAACAATTGTCGACGCCCTATGCACCGTTAATGGAACTGGAGGGTTTTATGTTTTCCCCCTCCTCCCCTCTTTCAAAAGAGGTAAGATCTGTAACAAAAACAAATAAAAAAGAATGTACATAGTTCTTAGTTCCCACTAGGTTGGTTGACATTACTTGATCCCTCCTGGTTAAGGTACGTATGGCAAGAATTAATGGCCCCCTTCTTCCTCCAGTCAATGTCAAATCCTCTAAAACGGGACAACGGGTGTTCTATCTGCTACTTCCGACTATGGTTGTACGAGTTTCTACAATTCCTTTTGCAAATACCCTGATGACTATAATTTAGATACGACTCACCCCGTTCCCTTAACAAAAAGCTGAAATTTATCCCAGACCCACAAAGATTAACTAAGACGTTCCATGTTATTTATCATCCACAACTATGGCATACTCAACAGTTTATCTGGTAGACGTACCGATGACAAAAGTTTAAGCATCATCTCCGCCGACAGAGATCCGCCAGCCAAACCTAAAATTGGAAACACCACTCGCCTATCCACAAATTTCTGTTGCATTCCAAGAGCCCGTTCTAAATCTGAAATGTATTAACCCTCCCACCTATTAATTAAAGAGGTGACATCAGCTCTGGGTCCAAAAAACTTACAAGTCACACACCATGTCTTCTTTTCAATCAAATTTTATTCCTATCTCACGGCTACTTCTGGTGATTTCATGCTGGCAAGAATGGAGAAATTCCCTTTAAAAAAAAAGTTAGGTTAGGCCCCAGAATGGCGACACTGGGACAACTTGCCTACTCATAGCTTCTATCATGTTATGTTGAGATTCAACAACACGTCCTGAACACAAGAATTTAGGTAGCCGTTATCTCTTGCAAAGGTTGGATTTCACCCAGTTACTAAATAGTAACATTACGAGGATGTAAGAGGTAGTAATCTCTTACGTCTCTTCACGTTCGTCTAGATCCAAATTTACCGTTTTTCCCAAATAGATCAGAATGATCCTGAACTACATGAATATTTGTTTCTACAGTTTTCGACAGGAACCAGACCATGTATTCCGGCACCATTGGACTTTGGAATGACTTCTGCTGATAATTTTATTTGAACGGGTGCAGCTTCTCAAGATATCATCAGCCAGTCTTTATCTCATCTTTGAAGCTGTCTCTGTCCACCCTCCCTCCCCACAATTCCAGATCTTCCTTGAGTTTTTGTCAAAGGTTCTTCTTTTGACCTCCTGGTTTTTGTTCCCGGAAGGTCCTGCTTTGCAGACAAGGCATCTCAACATATTATACCAGCGAGACGACGCAAACTGTGGCCAAGGAGCTTTAGGTGACGTCTTTTGATAACGAGTGAGACTTGTTTGGATTGGCCACAGCACCTCCTTACTTCATTATTTGAGATTATGCCCCATCTATTGAAGCGGAGAATATAACACAGGTAGCGGTCGTCAAAAATGTCCGAAACTTTTGTCCCTTCTGCTTTTATCGGCCATGTCTTACAAGCAGATAGTAGGCCTACCTCAGATATGGGATAGTTGCAACATAAAATCTGATTTTGTTTCGGTCCCTCCAGATTTCTTGCTCGTCCACATATTTTTTTTGTTCAAGGACTCTCCAAGCCTTTGCTATGCGGGCAATAAAGATATTGATTGATACTCTACATGATTTTTAAAGTGGGAAACCCCTCGTATATTCTTTAGTGTGCAAAATTAAAGCAATGAGAAATTACTCTATAAGAACGGTTCAAATGTACCGTTTTAGTTTAATGCGTTGTTTAATAGCCTATTCATTTATCATTCTCCCTGATGAACAAATAAAAAATTGTTTAATATAGTAATATTGACGAGAACACGCTATTGGTGGTTAATAGTTCTGTAAAAAAAAAACGTCCAACATGTTTTGTGTTTCCAGTTGCACAAAGCTACCGTTTTGAATTCAACTGTCCCCAAAGATGGATGTTAGAAAAAGGTAATTTGCATGATAAAGACAACATCTTACTCAAATAAATGACTTATCAAAACCAAAGTAAAAAATACAGTAGAAATCGTGACATAGATTTTTTTTTTCCTTCTATTGTTAACAGATTATGAAGAAGAAAGAGAAATCATTATAAAGTCATGCACTGAAGCAAAATATATAAATAATAGAAACAAAGCCTGTCAGATGACGAAAAAAAAGTGATGCACACACTTCTATGAGGATCAGATACCCCCCCCCCCCCTCCAACGTGAAACAAAAATCCAAGATCACCTTGCCTCCCCCCTCCCCCGACAAAAAAAAATGTCTCTGAAAGTTTCAGTTCAATTCTCTAGCCGTAAGACCAAACAGGACATACTTGCTCCAACTATACTACTACTACTACTAACTCACTGCAGCATAAAGCTGCCTGAGACCACCACAGTTACGCACGGTTTTCCTTCGTCACAATCTATTCAATGCCTCTTTACACCCTTCAAAGAAGTTTCGATTTCCCTAATTTCTCTACCTACGACATCCTCCCACCTCACTCTGCAACGCCCAGCTTTTCGTTTGGCCCTAGACGGTCGGCCGACAAGGACAATCTTTGACAATTTATCATCCTTCATCCGCAAAAAGCGTCCTAGTCATCTCATCCTTTATCACATTATAGCCCTAGAAAGCGGGATTGAACTGCACTTTTCGTACAGCTTACTGTTTGAGAAACGGTCAGTCAGTCGAATATCCAAAACAATCCGTGGGCAATCTCTCTGGAAAACATCTAGCAAATCCTACTCCGTTTTTCGGAGCACCCACGCTTCAGAACCCTACTTGACCACTGTCATCACTGTAGCTTCCGATATTCTAATCTTGGTTCGCAGACTTATTTTCCTATCCTTTAAACCTTTTTCAACCGTGAAAAAACAACCTGGGCCTTGGTTATTCTACTTTTAGCATTATGACTGCACCCACCGTTTTTATTAATAGTACTACCATGGTAAGTAAAGCTGTTCACTGATCGATCTTTTCGTTACTCAAAGTCACCTTTTCATCTTCACGTTTTCCTAGCCTTAGCGACTTAGTTTTATTAACATTAATCTTCAAGCCTATTCTAGCACCCTGAACTTGCAAAACCTCTAAAAGTTCAGTTAATTTGCCTCTAACTTTCACATAGGATGCTGAAATCATTAGCATATTTTAACTCAAGGATAGTTTTTCTTACCCATTCTAGTCCGTGTTCTTCCATTGCCTTTCCTGTGACACTTAACACAAAATCAATCAAAATGATTCATATAAATCATAGGCAGCGCGCTAGTGCTGCCTAAGTAAAGAACGATGTGGGCACAATGTGTTTTTGGTTTTTTTCTCCATCCGGGCACTTCCTATCAAAGGAGTTGTCGTAGAAACTTCGAAAAGGGCTCATTCGATTGGAAATGGGAGTGGCTAGTGCCCTTTTTAATAGTCGAAAGTGATTGGAGGGCAACTAGCCCCCCCCCCACGCCCATCATTTCCCCAAACACATCCAATCAAAATTTTTGAGATAGCCATTTTGTTCAGCATAGTTGATTTCCAGATAGAAAATATGTTTTTGACGAGGACACTCCCCCACAACCCTCAGGGCAAGGGTTTAAAGTTATGCCCTGGGGGCATATAAGGTTTTTTATAGAAGGCGTTGTCGTAGAAACTTCAAAACAGGCTCATTCGATTGGAAATTCAAAGGGCTAGTACCCTTTTTAATAGTCGAAAGTGATTGGAGTGCAACTAGCTCCCCCCCCACGTCCATCATTCCCCCAAATACATCCAATCAGAATTTTGAGATAGATATTTTGTTCAGCGTAGTTGATTTCCAGATAGAAAATATGTTTTTGAGGAGGAAACTCCCCCACAACCCTCAGGGCAAGGGTTTTCAGTTATGCCCCGGGGGCATATAAGTTTTTATAGAAGGCGTTGTTGTAGAAACTTCAAAACAGGCTCATTCGATTGGAAATTCAAAGGGCTAGTACCCTTTTTAATAGTCGAAAGTGATCAGAGGGCAACTAGCCCCCCCCGCCCATCATTCCCCCAAACACATCCAATCAAAATTTTGAGATAGACATTTTGTTCAACGTAGTTGATTTCCAGATAGAAAAGATGTTTTTGAGGAGGACACTCCCCCACAACCCTCAGGGCAAGGGTTTTCAGTTATGCCCCGGGGGCATATAAGGTTTTTATAGAAGGTGTTGTTATAGAAACTTCAAAACGGGCTCATTCGGTTGGAAATTCAAAGGGCTAGTGCCCTTTTTAATAGTCGAAAGTGATTGGAGGACAACTAGCCCCCTCCCCCCACGCCCATCATTCCCCCAAACACTTCCAATCAAAATTTTGAGATAGCCATTTTGTTCAGCGTAGTTGTTTTCCAAACGGAAAATATATTTCTGAGGAGGACACTCCCTCACAACCCTCAGGGCAAGGGTTTTAAGTTATGGCATGGGAATATATAAGGTTTTTATATAAGGCGTTGTCGTAGAAACTTCAAAACAGGCTCATTCGATTGGAAATTCAAAGGGCTAGAACCCTTTTTAATATTCGAAAGTGATTGGAGGGCAACTAGCCCCCCACGCCCATCATTCCCCCAAACACATCCAATCAAAATTTTGAGATAGCCATTTTGTTCAAAGTAGTTTTAGGTTCTGGAAATTAGGTCTTTGAGGATGACAACCTCCTCAAAGCCCTCAGGGCAAGGGTTGTAAGTTATGCCCTGGGGGCATATAAGGTTTTTATTGAAAGCGTTGTCAGAGAAACTTCAAAAGGGCTCATTTGATTGGAAATTGAAAGGGCTAGTGCCTTTTTTAATAGTTGAAAGTGATTGGAGAAAGACTAACGCCCCTCTCACGCCCACCATTTTCCGAGACACATCCAATCAAAATTTTGAGATAGCCATTTTGTGTAACGTAGTTGAAAGTTCTGGAAATTAGGTTTTAGAGGATGACAGTCACCCTCACAACCCTTAGGGTAAGAGTTGTAATTTATGCCATGGGGCCATATAAGGTGTTTATAGGAAGTGTTGTCGTAGAAACTCGAAAAAGGCTCATTTGACTGGAATTAGAAAGGCCTAGTGCTCTTTTTAATAGTCGAAAGTAATTGGAAGGCTTGACATTTTTATAGTAAACATCGATGTGGATATAATGTATTATTTTTTTGTTGTTGTTGTTGTTTAGACCAGGGCACTTTGTATCAAAGGAGTTGTCGTAGGAACTTCGAAAAGGGCTCATTCGATTGAAAATAGAAAAGGCTGATGCCCTTTTAAATAGTCGAAACTGATTGGAGGGAAACTAATCCCCCTCCCACGCCCACCCTCCCATTTGACTTTATGTTTAAAAACTAAATGTTGCCATAAGATTAAACCAAAATGCACTGTGTTAATGCTAATTCCCAATAAGGCATCTTAGCAGTATCCCAAGAACGACTGAGGGTATTATGTTCAAACTTTTGGGGCTGCTTCTGCTCTTAAAATTTAACCAAATCAAAATAGCGTAAGTGTATCCAAGCTATCAAAGAAAGTAAACAGATTTTTTTGCGAATGGTATCAAGTTTTCCATTTCAGGTCAACTAGAGGAGGTATGAAATTAAATTAAACACTACTATTTGTGTCCAGATTTTTAAGAGGATGTATGTTGTTAAAAATTGCTGAAAATTTTTCTCCAGCATACAAATAGCAGGCCAAACTATAAATTCTTAAAAAAAACGAATAGATGTAAAGTATTATTTTCTTTTTCTCTGAAAAGACTATGTCAATATAAAACGAACTATTAATTTAAAAAACTTTTTCCACAAAATAAGTTTTTCAAAGAAAAGTAAAGAACTCCATTAAACAAAAAATTAGCAAAAATAAAATCAAATAATCTACCAAGCGTGAAACTACCACAAATCAGCACCGATAAATAAATGAAACCCAAAACGAGTAGAAATTACAATAAATAATCGAGTCAATTTCAAAACGAGCAGAAATTAACATAAGTTGGGCTCAAAACCCCTATGCCTTCCAAAGGCCAGAACATAATTTGCACTTTACTGAAAAAAATACAAATGAATGTGCATTGTCAGTTTAATATACATTTACTGATATTTAGTAATCAAAATCTTAATATTAATTGATTTATTAAAGCTATAAAAGTAAAAAAAATTATATTTTTTCAGTGGAAAAAACTTATTTTGTGGAAAAAGTTTTTTTAATTAATAAGAATAAAACAGAACACTGCTTAGCTCCTGATTTAATCCGAAACCAGCTAAACCTCATTTCTACTAACCACTGCAGTGTTATTCTCGTATATAGCACTAATCACTTTAATGTAGAAGACTTTTTTACCTTGAAGCTTTTACAACATGAAATGATGATACGACCAGTTTTATATTTACTGGAATTTAACTTGAATTTTCACGGTAGCTATAGCTTCGGTATGTACATGCTCCTCGTTCCCATTATAAAAATACTTTGGATTTTAAACTTGAAAAATTACAATAAAGGAGTCATAGAATTAACTTGACTAAGAAGGGTCATGAAAATTATTAATGGTAGAAGCAAAAGGTAGGATGTAGATAGAATAGAAAACAGGATGCTAAATTGACGAAGTTCAAGGAAGATTGAGGACTTGGAAAAGATTTAATATTAAAGAAGCTCATGGCTCGAAAATACGTCAGTCTTTAGAACACAAGTCTTCAAACTGTCAAACAGAATTAAATTGAAAAAAAACTATTAAATACTAAATTATTAAATGAAGTATTTTCATCCTTAGACTTAACCTTAGTTCAACAAATTATTATATCATTAAATTCTTTGTTTTGACTAATAATTCAAACAGACATTTAAATTGACTATTCAACTAGATATTTAAATTTGCTAATAAATATTAAATACAAAGATATCCAACTAAAATTAAAGAGCAAAGGCGAAACTGAAGACGAGCTTCAATTATACTGTGGGGGAGTTACCAGCCCCTTACTATTTACGCTTAAGTTCTGATTCTTTTATCTATGCTTCAAAAATGAAAGGTCAAATACGAAAAGAACACCGCAAAAATTTTAGCTTTTTATTCCATTTCTTTGAGAGTGAAAGGTTTTGTATTTTTTAAGACAATCGGCAAATATAACACTGAAAATTGTCAACAGGCTATATTTATGTCATTCTAACATGTTTTCAGGAAATAACTAGTCAGAATTTGGCCTAAAGAGTGGGAATTTGGGGAGCAGGGGCTTACAAATACAAATTACATAAAATCTACATTCAATGTAAGTTTTAACTTTGCTCTTTACATTTATTTGGAAAACGCGTTTTTTCTGTTCGTTTCTTACATCAATTTGAAATTTATCCTGAATATGAGGGGGCTACATCTCCCCTCAAGTCCTCATTTACGCTAGTTTAGTTTGGCTTTAAAATTTAAATCATGCATGGACAGAACAGAACCAAGAACGTGTCAGGATTTTATTAGGGGAGGGGAGTTACAAAAAGAAACTTAAAAAATACATCAAAAATTTGTTTATATTCATTTCGGTTATGTTTTAACGAGTCGGACTAATATTTCATGGGGGGGGAGGGTGATCAAAACCCCTAATAAATATGTTAATGTTCATTTCGATTATGTTTTTACGAGTCGGACAAATATTTCGTTGGGGGGTGGGGTGATCAAAACCCCTAACCCCCCCTGGATACGGCCTTGCATAGACATATATGCTTAAGAACGAATGCACTACCACGTGGTGATAACGTCTATAACTGGGTGGCTCTATAAAGACCCTTTTTATGATATTTATGAATCGCTTGACTTATTTATTGATTCATATTACTGATTTATTATTGATAATAACCTATATTGATTTATTTTACTGATTTATTATTGATTATATATATTGATTTATTATTTATTTATATTATTATATTTATTGTATTGATTTTTATTGATTTATTTATTTTGGCTCCATATGGGCTTAAATAAATAGACCTCAAGCGCTCACGGGGATTTTTCTATAAGATAACTTCTGTTACTATTTAGTCTTAATACCGTTCTTTTTTTATTTGGAATCTTGTCTTTTTATTTGGTTTCTATTTACTTTTATTAATGTTAGGCAACTCTGTGTAGTTTCTATACTAAAACTTGAAACTATATTGGAACGTATAAAGCTGAGCTGATCAGACAATTGGAAGTTTGAATTACATTAGTAACTAAAATAAAACTGAAAGTTTCTTTACGTAATTGGTCAAGGGAGAATATTATATTTTTGTCGACATATATCTCACATTGTAAATTCACTGCCTGTGAAACCTAAGCTCTGAAAATAATTGTACACGGATACCCAGATACCCAGAATTTAGCTCGAAACTTAAAAAAAAATCCTTAAACTTCTAAACAATCTGATTAGTTGAAGTTCCATGAATAAAACATAGCGGATTTATAATGGTGACTAAGTAAAAACTCTCGCGGGATAAAAACTCTCTAATGATGGGACTTTAGAAACGGTCATGATATATAATATACCGACCGAGAAGCGATCGGTATATGATATATCAACCATTATTATAGGTATTTAATTTGATATCTTATCACTTCAGTATTTAATTTATTAATGATCTTAATGCAAAACGCTTGTGACAGTTTCAGTAAGAAAATTCCTTATAATGGAAATCAAAAATTTTTCATAAAAAAACACTTTCTACAATACTTAAAACAAAAGTAAATAATATATTTTGGTAAAATATCAACATTAAAAATAAATTTTGAAATAACTTATTGGTTTAACAGTTAGAAACAGTAAAAAACACGTTTTTTTTTGTTTTCAGCATTTCTGTATGTAAACAAAAGTGAAACCCGTTTTATGTGTCATTTATCCAAAACCGACAGATATTCGATGATGACAAGGTAATACCTTCGTAGCATCAAAGCTCAATAAGCAAAAGAATCTGGAGGTGGTCTCAAAATAAGGGCCGTCAAACATTAGTAAAAGCAAAGTATTTGGTATTTGTTGGTTACTGGAAACACATTCAAGAATCACGCTCTGGTTACCTCTCAGTAAACCGGTTTCATAGCTATGAAAACAAGTGACGGGGAAAGCGTCATAATATCTAACCGTCAGGACGGAAAATATTATCAGGTCAATATTTCCGTCAGGACAAATATATAGCCGAAAGGGCAATATCAGGACAAATATATAGCCGAAATTTGTTGCTAAACTATTATATACTTATTACTTTTATATAAAGTTATAAATTTTTTGTCGATGTTATAATGGTTAGATGTTATGACGTTTAGTGCTTGTGACGGTTAGTCGAAATGGTAGCACCCCCAAGTGGCGGATGATACAATGTATTGGACTTGCACATAATGCATTGGATTTGTATATTTTAGGCTATATATTTGCACATAAGGGGGAGTAGGGTAGGTTAGGTCAGGTTAGGTTTCCATAATTTTGCTTCTAAAGTATTGCTTTATCACAATGTTTTGTTATATTTCATTACAATTAAACTAACTTTATTTCTAGGGTGTGTTTCCAATAACCGACAAGTACCAAGTGGGCCTATTCAACAGAAGAAATAAAAGTTGTCCTATCTGTATTTAGTCCATCACCACTAAGAAGCCACTCAAGCAAGACAACAAAAGGTTAATACATACAAGAAAAGCAGGCCACAATTTTCTTAAAAGTTAAGTAGATATTTTCAATTACATTTATAACATCTTACAGATAATAAAAGGAAATAAAACTAAATGAAATAAATAAAGGGGAAAAAACTAAATAATCCTTTCATTATCGAAGCATCGTTCCAACAAGAAGCTAAACTTTATAATAAATGTGGGGGTAAGGGGCGACAGCCTTCCTGGTTTTTAGTATTTTTCTGTTTAAATTTTAACTTTGGTCCTCGCTTTCATTTTTAAATAATTTGTCTTTTACTATTTAAGTTAAGACAGCACAAAAACAAGGGGCACCATCTAGCAGTGAAAGGGGGACTATTATATTATAGATTATTTCCCCCTCCCAAAAGTTCTGAAAAATACATTTTGCCCCCCCCCCCCTTGCACAACTGCATAACATAACATATTTCAACTTACTTGAACATTTTTCACAGCTTGCCAGGCGAAATGAAGACTTGAAATATTTTCCCAAACTGGCACAACAAAATTCAATGCATATTCATTTACTACACCTTCCTGAACATAGTACAATTCTTTCATATCCAAACCTAAAAAAAGAAAACCAATTAATTAAGATTGCTAGGCTGCGATTACCACTAATTTCTATTATCATTTCGCCACACTAGGAATGCGGAAAAAGCTGGTGTATGACAAAAAAAAATGAGAAAAAATAAGGTCTGGCCCAGGGACGTATGAAGGGGCGGGGCGTCGGGGCCAGGGATCCTGAAATTCTAGGTTTTCTTTAAATTCTAGAAACTTCAGTTATCCTTTTCTTTAATTATCCAATGCTAATTGTTCTTTATTATTCCCCAAACCCCTCGAAAAAGATATTACTGGACAGTCTCCCCAGTAGAATGGCCTTAATGAGTCCCACGAGAACAATACCCCTTCGAATCCCGATCCGGACACTTTTTTTAAAAACTCCCACGAGAACCACGTGGTTTATGGTCCTTATTTGGGCATAGCCTCCCTAGGGAGAATGATTACGTAATGGAGTCAATGACCTCTTCCTTCAAGGTCGATTTATTTGATGTTTCTATGTGTAATAACTCCAGAACGAAGGTTGCACATGCGCATTGAATTCTAACGGGAACAATGTTATTGATCTAGGACTCGAGGGGGAAGTGAATTTCCGAGAACTTGATTGCGTAATCGAAGTGTGTCAACAACAACAACATCGACCTTGACATTCGCTGAGAGCGTGCACTTACAACAACAACAACATCGACCTTGGAGCACCTGTGCTGTCGACCTCAATTCACCTATCGTGAATCAATAATTCCCCTTAGAAACAACAAATTAATTCTCCTTTCTTGACAGATCAATCAACCAATGACATCATCAGTCAGACTTTAAAAATTTCCGCCTAGAAACGATTCTCCAGGAATAGATCCAAGTCATTAATGTCTTTGCCACGGAAACAGCTCTTTTGGTCGAACTCCAAAGGATATTAATAGCCAAAGGCCATGGAAACAATTCTCCAAGAAACATCTTAGCGATGAATTGTTTTAGCGCGGGAATCAGGTTTCTTATTAATTTGAAATGCATTAGCACAGAGATCCCAAAAACAAAAGGAACACGCTGAATTACGTTTAGGGATTATTTGGGCGAAACTGTTTTAGACAGGTTATGGAACTATTTCGGCGAAAGAGTTAGAGACATTTTAAAAGATGATTTTTGAAGAGATTTTAGAAGAGAATTTAATGGTGAAACTCTGTGGTCGTTATAAAACACAAGTTTCATTTGAACAGTGTTGTGAGGTCCTCTAACCCAACCCCAAAGGGTTCCAATCCTCCTACCCCAACCCTGAAGGAAGCCCACGGTCCTCAAAGGTCCCCCAAGCTCCCAAAGGGCCACCGGCGCCCCCAAAGGCCCACCCAGACCTCCAAAGGCCATCCCCGGCCCCCCAAAGGCCCATCGAGCTCCCAAAGGACCAACGGGGCCCCAAAGGCCCTCCACCGGTCCCCAAATGTCCCCCCGGACCCCCAAAGGCCCTCCCTGTGCCCCAAAGGCCCTCCCTGTGCCCCAAAGGTCCCCCGGGCCAGAGAAGCGCCGCCGGGATGCGCCGTGGGCCAGGAAAGCGCCGCAGGATGCGCCGCAGGGATGCGTCACGGGTCTGGAAAGCGCCGCAGGGGATGCGCCACAGGGAGGCACCGCAGGAAAGCGCCGCAGGATGCGCCGCAGGGATGCGCCGCAAAAAAAGTAAACTAAAAAGTAAAAATTTCGATCACAGAAGGGCACCCTCCCCCAAGGGTCCCCCAAACACCCTCCCCAGGCCCCCAAAGAGTCCCCTCTCCATTTTTTTAATACTTTTTTATGGCTTTATTATATCCTTTCTGAACAAGTTCCATTCATAATGTCATTCCTAAACCCATTTTCCATCCTCAAAGAGTCCCCTCCCCAATTCATAAATACTTTCTTGAATTTTTTAACATGGTATTTTTTTAACTTTTTACGTATCTTAAAATGACATGAAATATGCGTACGGCTCTACCAATCGTACTCTGTGCTTGTTCATGGAGACGACGCGGCTTTTCCACTGGTACTCTATGGCAGGTTATCGACACTAGCGAGTTTATTGCATGCATTAAATCAGTATTTTTTACGCAGTGGAAGGATATCTGTAAAAAGTGAAGATGAATTATTCGACGAAAGTATGTGCACATGAAAAAATCATTGTCGTGTTGAACGCTGACAAGGAGAAATACCTGAACTATGAAACGAGTGCAAGTGGAGATCTTATTGGCAATGTATGCATACGTTGTCATGACAGTGAGGAGTTAAATTCCTTTGGTGTACCCAAGAATTTCCATCATGCAAGTGGTGGATATGCGAGAGTAACATTACCAGAGAAATTGGTAGTCAAAGAGAATGCAAACTTAAAAATAATAGTTGATGAAGAGGGACAACTTCTAGCTAATGGTTCTGGTAGCATGTTAGCCGTTGATAGATCTTATCGCAATTCTTCCGGTGTTAGCATTCGAATGAAAGCAAAAGGAAAAAGAAGACAAGCATACAGCTGCATCAACATCATAAATCATATCATGTCAATGTGCCAAAACTGCTATCTATGTAAAAATAATGTGACAATAGACAGTGAAATCGCAGGCAGAATAAAAAGGACATTAGC
>JAQQPU010021030.1:0-15011 GCA_029168905.1 Artemia sp. Kazakhstan ARC1039 | reverse complement strand
TTGATTCACAAACCCCTGAATAACAAAGGCCGTTTAATTAGAATAGATAGCTCTTTTGAAAGCACTAAAAAAAACTGTAGCGTAAAGAGCGAGGTATTGACTTGGGGGAGAACCCCCTCACATACTTTATAATTTCTGTTCGTTTTAAGTTCTAATGTTGCTTCTTACTTTCTCAGTTGAAAAAACTTGTTTTTTTTATTTAATTTCTGATCGTTTTTTAAATAATGCTTGGAAATCCGGCGCCCCCTTCATAAAAATGTCCCTTACCCCAAAGAGACATCCTCCACGGAAAGATTCTCCAGAGCAATCCCCTCCTCTAGCGCCCCCCCCCCCTCCAGAAAAAAATCCTTCCTGAAAATGTACGTATACTTCCCAATAACCAATAAATAATGCTGGCAAGTCCGGCGCCCCCTTCATGGCAATTTCCCTTCCCCCATGAAAACTTCCTTCATGGACAAATCCTCCAACATAACCACCGACCCACCCTTCCCTCCCACTACCAGAAAAAAAACCCTCCTGAAAACTTCTGTATACTTCCCAATAACCAATACTATATATTAACATTGGGTATAGTTCATAACTTTTAGCCCTTCCCCTGGGGACTTCGGGGGATTAAGTCATCCTAAAAGACATATTTATCATATTTTCGACCATGCTGAACAAAATGGCTATCTCAAAATTTTGATCGGGTGACTTTGGGAAAAAAATAAGCGTGGGAGGGGGCCTAGTTGCCCTCCATTTTTTTTGGTCACTTAAAAAGGGCACTAAAACTTTTAATTTCCGTTCCAATGAGCCCTCCCACGATATTCTAGGACCACTGGGTCGATACGATCACCCCTGGAAAAAAACAAAAAAAAACAAATAAACACACATCTGTGATCTTTCTTCTGCCAAAAAATGCAAAATTCCACATTTTTGTAGATAGGAGCTTGAAACCTCTACAGTACGGTTCTCTGATACGCTGAATATGATGGTCTGATTTTCATTAAGGTTCTATAACTTTTAGGGGGTCTTACCCCCTTTTTTTGAAGATCAGCCAAATTTTCTCAGACGCGTAACTTTTGATGGGTAGCACTAAACTTGATAAAAGTTTTATATTTGAAATCAGCATTGAAATCTGATTCTTTTGATGTATCTATTGGTATCAAAAACCTGTTTTCTAGAGTTTCGGTTACCATTGAGCTGGATCGCTCCTTACTTACAGTTCGTTACCACGAACTGTTTGAAACGCTTAAAAGTGAAATCTTTGAACAAAGATCTTACATCTTTGGTTGTTTTTGTGCAAACGTCTTTCATCATTCTGCTCTGATCAGCGGTCTGAGAACAATGATGAGTAGATCATCAAAGTTCTCTCATCATTGTTCTATATGGCAAAACAGTGGCGGTCTTCACACTTTTTGCTAACATCAGTGAGCTGTAAGATCTTAGAACATAGATGAGTTAAATAACAATAATCTTTGCAGAAAGATGTAGGATCTTAGTGCCTATTAGTGAGCTGTAGGATCTTAAAACAAAAGAACAGAAATCTTTGCAGAAAGATGTGAAATCTTAGATATAAGATCTCGGAGCAAAAGAAGAGCCCTAATAAGTTTTCAAAGATGTCTCTTACAGTTGTTTTTTCAAGTCTCTCTTGCAGTTTGATGCTCTAGCCTTCAGAAGGCTTAGGGGTATTAGCCCAAATCCTATTTGAAGTAATTCCTTTTTAAAAATTTAACTTGATTATTTTTCAGGGTCAAATCTCCAGTATTTTTTTTGGGGGGGGGGGGACAAGAGGGGTCCATATCTAGATAGTCAAGGGGCATGGGATATATAATAATTTTTGCTCCACTTTTTTGGGGGTAACTGCCCCCTCCCCAACAGAACCCCAGGTATTTATTGTAATTCTTATTTGTTTAAGCCATATTTATCCTTTTTTTAAGCCATATCTGTTTGTTTCCAGTTTTAGTCATTCTTTAACTTAATTTTTTCTTGTCTGGCTTAGCGTAGCTGTTTAATTTTCTTTTTTTGTTTGTTTTTAATCTACACTGTTTTTTTGTTGTTGTTGTTGTTGTTGGCTTATGAAAGGATTCATCATGCCAACCTGGATTCACATAGTGTTGGATTTGGTAAATTTTTCAACTTAATTACTTTAGCTGTTCCTGAGATATTACAGGTACGGTAGGCTATACTTCATTTAAAGAAGCTTGATGTTTCTTTGTCTTGACTTGCTTATACATTCCCTGAAAGTTTTAACTGAATATCTTTGGTTATTCCTGAGGTATTGTAGATATGTCAAAGCAAGAGTATACACAAGTAAATATAATAAATAATTATACATCTCCTTTCTTCATAATTAACAAAGTCTATATATCAAGCTGTGTTAGTCACCAAATCAGTCCGCCACTGCAGGTACAAGGCAAGTTTACTGACACAGAGGGCAGTGGTTTAACTTCTGTGTGTTCTCAAGGGTCCACAGGGCATGGTTAGGCAGGTCTGACATCTTATTCTTCTATTGGGGTGCAAGTGGGGTTTTCAGTTAAGACTATTCAGCCCTTTTCCTTTTGACTGATGAAGGTAGGCTATAGTATAGAGCAGAAATTATGTAGGAAAATGTACCAGTAGATTATCCCTTAAACACTTTTGAAATATAATGATTTGTGCAATCACAATTGTTTCTAAGCCCCCTCCCCTTATGGGACCAGATATTGCCCAAAACTATAGGGTAAAACCCTAAGTACTCAGGCAAATATTTTGACCAAGATGTATTTTTCTAAACAGGGACAATCTAACAGCAAAGAATCTTAAACTAATTTGAGCAAAGAAGTCTTACACTGGAGGTGATGGCTATTTTGACAAACAGCAGAAAGTATTAGAGAGCAAGAACAAAATAGGAGCAATCTTTTTTCATTCTGGATCCTTCTTGGAAAGTTTAAAGATGGTGCACTTGGCTTTATATTACCAAGTTGTAATGAGCTTATGATATTTCTTATGTTAGTTCTATATTGTAGTGTATTTGCTGAGCAACAGTCTTACTTCCTGGAATTAAACAAATCACCATTAAGGAGCAAGCCTAAACAAGAGACAGTCTTTTCACTTATGCATGTGCATTTGTGTATTAGACATCACACAAAATGGGATATTCTTTGTACACTTTAGTTTCTACCGGAAATCAGAAACAGGATGATCATGACATTAACAGGAAAGGATACTCAGTTCAGTTTGATCCTGTTTTCATTGTGTCACTTCTTGCAATTGATTTTGTAACTGATATTCTACTAAATGATTACTTGTATGTAATCCTTGTTCTGCAATTATGATTTCTTTAAAAGCTTAATGCACCTCTTAGCAGACCTTTCTTGGCTCCATCAGCAGACAAATATTGTCATAGAGACTGTGTCTTTGTTGTCTGTTACCACAAATTTCTAACAATTTGTGCTGTCTTTACAAAAATGTGTGACCAATATATGGTTGAAACAAAATTTCTTCAGAAAGTGCCTGTGATTTGTCTAATTGTACTTTGTATACCTTTGATTTTGATTGTGAAGGTATCATTGATAATTATGTTGTTCTAAAGTAACAACAATCCAGTGGAGAAGCACTCATTTCTTTGTTTCAATAGTAGAATTAAGAATTGTTGCAAATTCACAAAAATACGTTGGAGTTTGTTTTCCACTTCTGTTAATGAACAACCAAAAATCCTGGATTTTTAAAATCTATGAAGAAGATTTTATTCTTTTTCAATAAAATACCAAAAAAGATATTTTTAAAATCTAAGGAACTCCATTACTGGTACCCCTGCAATTGTACTACCTCAACTAGAGTAAGAAATACTTTCTATATTAGTATGTACAAAGAACTTAAGTTTTTAGCAGAAAAGGAAAACATTCTGAAAAACAAATGTCTTGGCTGGACCACCGCTTGCCAACTGTTACAGTTTGGGAAGAGGGAACCAGTTCCCAGAATTTGTATGAGGGTATCTGGACTACCATGCAGTCCTTTTACCCCTTTAATTTCGTATCTTCAATCCTTCTTTTTCTTCAGCTCAGTTATGTTTTCAGAAATGGTCAGCAGTAATTCTATATCTTTGTAAAAGCAGCACCTGAAGATTAAAAATACACTCCACTAGGCATGTCATTTGAAGCCATAATTTTGATGATGGGTTGTGGGAAGCGCGAGTACCTGAGCCACCTGTCCCCAGCAATTTTAGGCCAATAGGCCGGCCGGTACCAGTACGGCGCTTCCTACTCATTCTCTCTCTCTTCTGCGCTGTAGAATTCTATCAATGTTCCATTGTTGTCTTCATGATCTGAATCATCAAGTTATAGATTGGTCTTTCAGTGTTAGGATGTTGTTTTAAATTGATGATGGTATCAAATGTTTCTGGAACACCCATTTTCTGGCAGCTTAACTTAATCTTTGTGATTTGTGGTGCCAGTACCGAACACTCAAAAAAGATATGTTGGGGGGTTTCCACTGATGTTTTACACCACCTACAGAGTGGTGAATGATGGAGATTCCATTGGAAACGAAGAGAATTCAGCAACAGGTATCCAGATTTTAACCTGTAATACCACACCGAATCTTCCCTTGATTGAAATGGGGAATTCAGGAATGGGGTGCACTTTGTTTTTCCACGGTGTTTTATAATGTCTCGAAGGCTCCCAAGTTTTGAGTCTGGAGGGGCGCAAGCATTTTCTCCTTCATTAGCTAGCCTATCGGCTGTCATATTGTGGTTCAGTCCTTCATGGCTAGGGATATGGTGGAAGCAAACTGAAGTGTCCACATTCTTAAGGCTTAGGAGAGAATCTCTAATAGATTTTAAATCTGAATCAGCAGCCGCATAATTTATTTTTTTGATTAGTTGGATGGCGGACTTAGAATCTGTGAGGATTAACACTTTTTTTGAAGCTGGTCTAAGGTTGACCATAACTTCCAGTGCTTTTAGAATGGCAAACAACTCTGCTGACAAAATTGAAGTATTGGATGGGAGAGTTACTGAAATATTCAAGGAAACATACGGAATGCAGATCCCTGCTCCTGCGTTTGTTCCCTTTACTGAGCCATCAGTATAAACTTGAGTGTGTTCGGGAAATAATGAGGAAATTTTAGTGGCAAAAAGCTGACGAACAAACAGATCAGTATAAAAAGATTTATCCTTAGGGAGCAGTTGGAGATGGTAATCAGGAGCCTCCAGTTCCCAAGGCGGAGAATTTGGAAAAGGGTAACTATCTGCATGTTCATTTTTCCAATTTGGATGATCTTTCAGATACTGACACCAAGAAGACTTATGGTGCTGTGGCTTGCTAGGGTTTGCAAAAGTGGCTGGAAAGACTGCATGTTTATCACCATAATATTGTATTTTTGTAAAGTAACGGTTTCTCTGCATAGTAGCTCTATCTTTCAGAGCAGGTAGTCCAGAGAGCTCTTTTAGATTATCTACTGCAGTATGTTTATGCAGTCCCAATGCAATTCTCATGGCTGAATTTTGGAGTGTCTCAAGGGTTTTAAATAGAGTTACAGG
Organism: Artemia sp. Kazakhstan ARC1039; assembly: GCA_029168905.1. Taxonomy (NCBI): domain Eukaryota; kingdom Metazoa; phylum Arthropoda; class Branchiopoda; order Anostraca; family Artemiidae; genus Artemia; species Artemia sp. Kazakhstan ARC1039. Next base: position 9,511 of record JAQQPU010021030.1, on the reverse strand, counting down.
AACATTTACAAGGAAATGAATGCTATATTCCATTTTTGAGCGAATATACAGTTTATAAAAATCAATAATCAATTTTGGTGAGGATCCCAATTTAGATCCTGCAAGTCTCTTTAAGATGATGAGTCGCTTTAAGATTGACATTCTCAACATCTCCATATGTGGTTGCCATTTTAAACGGCAGTCAAGGTTCATACCCAGTAGACAGACAGATGGCTGATAAGCTATTGTCCTCTCTTCTATCACTAAGGGTTTAGGGAGGGTTGTTTGTCGGTTATAAAACACTATTGCCTTTGTTTTTGGGACCAAAATGGGCAGACCAAAAGCTTTAGAAAACAGACACACATCATCTATGTCTTCCTGGATTATGCTTTGGAGTAAGTTTATATTCTTGTGTCTATTCCACACCAGGAGATCATCAGCCAATTTTCCATTTTTTGACTGACTTCTAAGTTTTAATTCTGAAATATACAGTGTGAATAAAAGAGGACTTATGACAGTTCCTTGTGGGAGACCATCTTTAACTTGTTTTCTTGAAGACAGAGTGTCATTTATCTGAACTTGAAAAGAACGATCACAAAGTAGATCATCTATCATTGATACCACTATAGATGGAAAATTTTTATTATTCATAATTTCTAGTAACTTTTTGTGTTTGACGTTTCCATAAGCATTTCTCCAATAAAACATCACAGCAATTCCAAATTTACCATTTTGCAGAGCCTCTGCTATGTCTACTTCAATTCTAGTTATGTTGTCCATTGCACTGTGACCCTTTCTGAAATCTGTTTGGGATTGGGGTATCATTTGATTGACCTCTGCAAACCATTCTAATCTCTTTAAAATCATACGTTCAAATATCTTGCCCATGGTGGGGAGTACTGATATTGGTCTGTAAGATATTGGGTTATCGGGTGGTTTTCCAGGTTTGAGGATTGGGTGAATAAGGGCAATTTTCCAGGAATCAGGGAAATTTCCTTCTCTCCATGCCATATTACATACTTCAAGAAGTTTTTTTTCGAAAGGTAAGGGGTGATTCAATAAGCCATTTGATGTGTACCTCATCATACCCTGGTGCTGAGTTTTGATTACATTCTTCAATGGCTGTGTCTAACTCAGGTAATGCAATTAAAATTACAGACTTTATGTTGTGCTACTGAAGAGAGGACACATACAGGTGGGTTTGGCAAAATAGCTTCTACATCATTCTTCATGTATGTTTTTGCAAATATCTCAGCTTTTAATTGTCAGATGTTATTAGCTGACCCTGGTGTTTTATTTCATACTTGCGATCATCAAGTGTCATTTTTTTGCCATTCATCTTGCTTACATATTGGTGAATCTTAGATACTGCAGTGCGATGGTCTACTCTAGTCATAAATTTATCCCATGCCTCCTTTTTAGCCTGTAGACACGTTTTTTTCACTATTGCCGAGCTGCGTTTATATTCAATTGCTGTGATCATTGATGGATGTCTTTGGAAATGCCTTTCTTGCTATGTGTTTAGCTTCCACTGCAGCAGTGCATAAATCATTCCACCAGTCTTTAGTTCTTTTATTGCCAGGGCAGGTCCAATCATTATTGTTTTTCTTAGGGATTGTTTTTTGGGTGGCATCCATGATAATGTTTGTAAGGATTTTCACTTTATCATCAATTAGGAAAGAGTCTTCCAGCAGAGTATAATCAGCTTCTTGCAGCATTTGCTTGAACACTGTCCATTTACCTTTCTTGTTAATAAATTTCCTTTTACAAGGTTTTGTTTCACAAGACATGTGTGAGATAATTGTCTTTACAGCACAGTGATCACTATGTAGATCTGTTACTCTACTAATGACACCTGATCAATAGCAGAAGCAGGACCTAGTTGGATGTCTATGGTTGAATGTTTTTTATTTTTGGAATTTTAATATGTTTGTAAATTATATGGTGTTAGAACTACTATGTGATTATTTTCCAATAACAGTCTTTCACATTTTTTCCAGCTCGATTTGACTGCTCAACATCTTCCCAATGTGGGCTGTGTGCATTTAGGTCACCAAAAATAAAGAGGTTTTGCCCTTGTGCTTCAGTTGATAAAATATTAAACACATCTACATCACCCTTTGGGTTATACATTGATTTAATTCATACTGTATCACCTGATTTTAAAGTAATTGATACTCCCACCACATCGACTTTGTGGTCATTTTGCTTTAATGGTAATGGTGAATGAACTAAACTCTCATCTATAAAAATAATCACTCCCCCCCCCCCTCCTTTTCTGCCAGAATCTCTATCTTTGCGGTAACATTTATATCCTGGTATGGTCACTCTTTTAAGATTATTCAAATTTGTTTCTTGGAGGCAAATTATATCCACTCTCTTTATTTAAATATGAGCAGAGTTCCATTATTTTCATTTTATTCAGTGAGAATGTGTTCCACTGCAGTACAATCAGTTTATCTTTGATATTAATCTTGTTAGTCAGTTGGGTGGGCATTTTTTTAAATCATTGGGGGATTTGAATATTTTGGGCAGCAACTATAGCAACTAGTTCCATAAATTCATGTATCACTTCTTTCAGCAAGGCCTCTCGAAAGTGCTTCTCTAGTGCTTTCTCACTTAATAAGCCTTTCACTTGTATGTTATAATTTGATGTTTGAATAAGTTTCTGGGTAATAATGAATTTTGACAAATTTCTAAGTTGGCTACCAACTAAAATTGTGGGCGTTGGGGGTTTTATATTTCTTCTGGGAGGTTCAGTGCCTCTAATAGATAAGGAGGTCGGTCTTATTGGTTGCATAGAGGATGGACCTGTTGAAAGTCTTCCTACTTTTTGGTCAAGTCTGTGGAAAGAAGGGCTAGCCAAACTTATGGGAAATTCAGTAGTTGACAGGGAGTAAGTCTCATTAAAGCTAGTAGAAGGTATTTTTTTCCATACTTGCTGTGGATGTCATCTCTGATCTTGGGCAGGAGTTGTTGTTCTGGAGGGTGTGTTGGAAAAGTTTAGCTGAGGTTGTCTAGTCTCTTTTCTAATAGCATTTGCAATTATAGGTACTGGTATATTTTTCTCCTGAGCTATTTTTATAATCTGACTTCTTTGTTTGTATTTGGCACATAGATTTCTGTTTTCAGAAAAGTGTGAGCCACCACAGCTTGTGCATTTTGTAGGGTTTTGGCAAATGGTTTCCAAGTGACCCCTCAAAGTGCAATTTTTACAAACATCAGTTGTGGCAAATGGGCAAAATTTTTGTGTGTGCCCTAGTTTTAAGCAATGCTTACATTGGATTGGTTTTTCATCATAGTGTCTAAAGGCAACTCTTCCCCTAAATAAGAATAACTTTTCTGGTGAATATTCACCTTCAAATACACACAGAACTGAGTTGCTAGATACTAGTTCATTTTTATCATTTCTTTTCTTCAGTCTTGTTGTTGACTTTAATTGGTAGTTCGAAAGGGCATTATCAGTAAGGCCTTCTTGGATATCAGTATCTCCATATAGATTTGATACATTATAAATGACTAGCCTAGTTTCTTTTTGAAGAATTTGTTCTTTTGGTTTGCAGGTTACTGTCATGTTACCAATCAGTTTCAGATCCAGCAAAGGGGTCAGACAAGCTGCATCATTTGCAAATACCTCAGCTTCTCCATTTCTATTAATGAATAGGTCAAATTCCTTTCTCAATTTCTTAAAAATATTCATTCTAAGAAAATCAATGTGTTTTTGGGTTTAAATTTTGGGAGTAAGGTATTTGTATTTGTCTTAGCTGGTGAAATTACTACAGCAAACATTGGGATGGATATTTCATTACCAGGGGTTGGGGCTGTTGAATCATCTGAAGTTGCGGATAGTTTAAGGCCGTCAATCTTACGTTTTTTGGTATTCTTTTTCTTATGTTTTTGGACAACTTGGAAATCATCCCATGCCAGATGGTTTACACTACCTGGTAGTTGACAATTTGGGTCACTCTGCTGGGGTGATCCTACAGAGATCATTGTACCATCACTAGAAGTAGATGTACTTGATGGCAGTCTAGAAGCGGCTGTTACAATTTTTCTATTCTCAATGTTTGTAGAGTACGGAGTATGGGGAGGAGAAATAGCTGCATCACTCCAGGGAATAGCCTGGCTCCCTTCCATAGAGGGGTCAGGTGGATCTTGTTTGGACATCAGTCACAAAAAAGCAATATATCTAAAAGGCACTAAACCTAGTAAATATAACAAAGGTAATACTTGATAAAAGGCAATCCTTTGGGTGTTCCAACAATAATATATTTAGTAAATATATAAATTGCTACCATGCGTTTACATCCGGGTTGCTCAATTTATCTTCACGCTTTCAAATTAGGGGTTGCTCAATTTATCTTCCCGCTTTCAATTATCTTCATGAACCAGGCGTGCTGTTTTGGATTTTGATTCTTTTTTTTTATAAAAATACTTAATAGGCTTATATCAAAATCCAGGAAAATTTTTGCTGAGAGAATAAAATGAAACAACCAAGAAAAGGTGTTTTTAAAAACCTAGTTGGGTAATTGCACCACATCCCTACCTACTCTCCCACAGGCACAATTGTGATAAACTTACAAACAGAAAAAAGAATCATTATGATTAAAGTCTTAAAAGCAACTTAAACTGGTGATTTTAAATCCAAAAGCATGGCAATTTGTGATTTTGGTGACTGTTTTCAAGTTTTTGGTGATTTCTTCATAGCAGGCTGCAATTCTGTTAAGGCGTGGAATTTAAAAACATGGAAGCATGTTTTAATTTTGTATGTTCAATCTGGCAAAAAATATAAAGATGTAACATTAGTTGACCAATTTGACAACATACTGGGGTAATGCTCCATAGACATCTCCTCACAACAGCACCATTTTCTATTATTAGTCTATTCCTAGCTTAAATCTCTCCATTAGGCTGCTACATTTTCCAAGTTTTTGCATTAGCCTACTTAGCTTGGTAGAAAGTGAATGTATTACTGGATGCATATTTCTTATGTTCTCTCTAGTAAGTTTAGAGACAATTTTATTGTTTGAGTATTGGCAAGGTGAGCACTAAGTCATGCCAACTATATGCCTTTTTTGTGTTCTTTCCAAGCATAAGCTAAAGAGGGTAAGGGTAAAATTCTACTTTAGCTACTTTTGGATATATCGGAAAGGGGTTTGGTTAGGAAAAAAAAAACTTTTAGGGATGGGTCTACAGGCTAAAGTATGGGTAAATATTTTGCAGTTCATGTTATTGACTTATGAATAAAGTAAACATACCACTCAATGCATTTTGTATGCTCTTTCCAAATATAATAATCATTTTTGCTGCAAATAAATTTAACCCCACCCCTATATATACCACTTCAGGGTATATATTTGCACATTAGGGGGGATGGAGGTAAAATTTTTATTTCTTATGCAAGCAAGAGGTAAGTTTAAACTTTACCCCACCCCCCTAATTTGCAAATATATACTCTGAATTGGTATATATAGGAGTGGGGGTAAAATTCATTTGTGGCAAAAAAGATAATTATATTTGAAAAGAGCATTAAAAAAGGCATTGAGTAGTATGTTAACTTTATTTGTAAGTCAATTATATGAAATAAAAGGTCAGGACCCTCTAGAGGGAGAAGGAGTAGAGGTAGGTACTTCAAAATATCTTCCCAGGACATACTTTAGTCTGTAGACCCATCCCTGAAAAACTCATTTTCCTAAACTAACCCCATACCAAAATAGCCAAAATTAGCTAAAGTAAAATTCTACCAGGGTAAGATATCCAGTAGTCAGCATGCTAATCCACTCTTTTACAGCTAAATCATTTAAAATCTCTGTCATTCCAGGCCCTTCTTCAACATGCAGCTGCACAAGATCAGAAAAAGAGTGCTTCTGTCATGTTAAACCAGCGTCAGTTGAGAGTTGCAGCATCAGCTTCAACCAGAAACCACCCAAACTCACAGAGTGACGATAGCGTACCATAAAAGAATCTGGAAATGCCCTGCAAACGAGATGCAGCGTCAAGGGCAGAGATAGTTTGGGTTTTAAAGAGTATTGCTAGCTCTTTTGCTGCAGCTTCGTGTGATCATATTGCCAAGGTGTTCCAAACAATGTTCCCTGATGCTGTACCAGAAGGCTTGTCATTAAATGCTAAAAAAAATGACATGCTTATTGACGGAGGCTATTTATCCATACTTTTGAGAAATTCTAGTTGAAGACATCTAGAATTCTGACTTAGTGCTGGAATATGATGAAACAACGAACAATGGTGGGGTAGAGGAGCTCCAAATAAGAGTTCAATACTGGTCAAAAGAGCGGAAACAAGGGCTAGTTGGCATCTTCGGACATATTATATGGGACATGCAACCAGTGAAGATCCAGAAAATCCTGCAGAGTATTGAAGATGCAGAACCTTCACTAGAGAGATTGCTGATGCTTGCAAGTGATGGCCCAGTGTCAATAAGAAAGTGTGGCCCATCATAGACTCAGAAAAGATAAAAAGGTATTCAAAAGGCCTATTGAATATGGGAACCTGCAACATTCATGCAGTGCATAATGCATTCCTGAAAGGGCTGCAAGAACTCGGGAAGGAGTGCTCTGATATGATCATCGCTGTTTACCACTTTTACACAGGATGGCCGGCTCGTTCTGATGATTTCAACCAGTGCCAACGGTAAGTTAAAGTTCCTCAGCGTAAGTTTATCAAGCACGTCCCCACAAGATGGCTCACCATAGGGGAAGCAGCAAGCCGCTTGATGGAACAGTGGCCTGCATTGATTGAATATTCTTGCCCACAAATGCTAGAATTTGTGCCAAAGAAAAATTGTCTGGAGTACCTGATGTCAAATGCAAAATATTTGGAAATTGGAAAATGGCTAAAAAAGTAAACAATGAAAGCCGAAATTGAGTTTATTGTAAGCTCTGCAGCAACTTTCACCACTTTTACCGGTGTATTTCAACAACAGGGGCCGTTAATTCATGTGGTACACTTTGAGCTGAGATGGTTATGCACAGTTCTTTTGGGGCAGATTGTTCCGGCTGATGATGTCAATCTCTGGATCCTCGGTGGTTTTGACGGCTTAGTTCGTATTGCAGATGTTTACCTCCAGCAACCCTTATGTAATGATTGCTGTCCTGGATTCTTAGATTCTGGATTCGTTATTCTGAAAGACAGGAATTTTTTTCTGAGAATTAGAAAGCTTATCAAAGCTGCTGTACTGTACCTGCTGACAAAATGCCCTGTGAACAACGAGTTTTTCCGAAGCTTTGTCTGCCTAAGCCCTCCCAGTCCAGATTGCCAAAGAATGAGTTGAAGTGATATCTTCCACATCGCGAGAGAACTTCCATTTGAGATGGATATCGAGTAAGTCCAGGGAGAATGATTGTTATTATAGTCAGATCCTTTGCCACCACCCATGGAGAGTACCCGAATCGACAGCTATAGGCAAAAGATCCTGGAACTGAAGACGCCATCTGGTGAAACCAAATATCAGACCTTAGGTCGGATCATCAGGGCAGCTCTGTTGCTCTGTAATGGAAGTGCAGACCTAGAGAGAGAATTTTCTCGGTCAGCTCTGCTGATGACTAGCCTTCAAGCGTGTACAGAAGAGTGGACACTGAATGCTAAGGCTTTTGCTGTGAATGAGTTCCGCAACTATGAGAACAGACCAGTGTGTGTGCCGATCACAAAGAAGCTGCTTTGTCTGGGTAGATCAGCTAGAGCCAGCTATGAACTATTCCTTATTGAATGAAGACAATAAGAATCAGAGAGAGAGAGAAGCTTGAAGCTGAGAAGGAAGATGCTGCACAAGAAATCCAGGAGATGGCGCGGAAGAAGCAGAAAATAGCGGCCATAGAGTCAGACATTGTACAACAAAAAAGAGATGGTTAAGCAGAAGGAAATAGGCGATACCCATCTGAGAGAGGCAGGGGAACGGTTGAAGAAAGCTGTGGAAGAGAAGGACTTCCTGAACATTGGTCATGCTCAAAGTAAGCTGGAAGCAGCATTAAAAGCTCGCTCCAAAGAAAGGGTAGATGATGCTGAATCGGTTGAAGTACTTGTTCTGAAGAGGAAATCCTAACTAATTGATTGTCTTTCGAAAAAGTCAAAGAAGTGATGACATAATATCCAGTGATTGCTTATACCTAGTCGTGGCGGACGCTTGTTATTCAATAAATCAGTTTTCGTTCCTAGTGCACTAATCAAAAACGTACATTTACCGAAGTTATCGTTTGTACAAGTAAATAAAATCAGTTGAAGAAAAAAAAAATAAGGATTTCAGCCTTTCCGTCCGTTAGTTCTTGGGCTCTCATTGGCCTGTTAGGATCTTATGGTAGTAATTTTTGATCCTTGTAATCCATCTGACTATGCTCTGCCAGCTTCTGAGCAGTCACTTTTTTGGTGTCCTCAAGTAACTTAAGTCAGTTTTTTCGTGCACCTCGTCGTGGCCGACCCCTGTTAGTTGTTACCTTGACAATACACCCCCCCCCCTACATGGGACCACATGTAGCCCTTATAATATGTTTCTTCGTTGTTGTTTGCATGTTTTGATATATTGTAGGCTATAACAGATAGCTCCCATCTACACTCCAAGATATCCAGATTAACATGAGTGATTAATTGAATGTCATATAAGAAATACTATGTTAAATGATTTTAAAATTTAGAGTAAAAGTAAAATGGAAGGAAACAGTAAATATTTCCATTACTAAGTTATGAATAAGGTGAACATACTACTTGATGCCATTTTTTGCTCTTTCCAAATGTAATAATGGCTTTACTTGGAAGTTCACTTTTAAACCCTTTAAAGAAACTTAAAGATGATACCTGTTTCTCTTATTTTGGCTAGAAAAGGGTTAATAACAAAATTCTTGGATTGTATTACCTGCCCAAGATTTTTTTTTGGGGGGGGGGGCAGTGTGACTGTTATTTGGAGGATGGGAGACAAGCTTTCAGTATGGGTTCTGCACCAATGGGTAATATTTTATTGTAAAACATAAATCAGATTGCCAAAAAGTTGGATTTACCTTTTCATTCCCCACTCACTACTGTTGCAGTTGCATGCACCTCAGCCCCCTCCCCCTAATGACTAGAATAGCCTAGTGCTTGGTAGTAAAAAAAATATTAGTGCTTCTAATGAGGGTTTTCTTTGAGTTGGCATTTTGAAACAAGTGTTGATGAGACCTACTTGCAAAAAATAATTCTAACCAACAAAATCAGCAAACTTTAGGGTAAAATTCTGGTTGGAGCTGCTTTTTTTATCTTGGAAATCGGTTAGGTTAGGAAAATGAAAATTTCAGGGATGAGTGTACAGACAAAAGTATGCCATAGGAAAGTATTTTGAAGTACCTACCTCCACTCCTTCTCATTCTAGAGGCAGTGACTATTGATGACCTTTAAAAACCTTTGTGGTTAGGATTTAGGTTAGGAAAATAAAAATTTTAGTGGTACTTGTGTATATACACCACACAGTCAAGTGCTTCATTTAATTAGAAACTGTTTCTTTGATGATCAATCCCAGTGAAACATCACAAAATATGATGAAAATATTATACTT
>JAQQPU010021029.1:457-13421 GCA_029168905.1 Artemia sp. Kazakhstan ARC1039 | reverse complement strand
TCAAAATATTTAAAACATTAAATATTTCCAATTTCACGTCTTTCCCCAATTTTAACAGCTCGTTCACTTATTTATGTAGCTTGTGTGCTATTGTAACGACCTCTTAGATGAAAGATTTTATTTAGAATACAATTTTATTTTTTTAAACCAGGAATTCGAGGGTGATACATAAGTTGGTCTTCATGACTAATGCCTCGCCTATAAAGCAAGACAATTATTAGACATTTAATATATATCTAAGATTCAAAATATTTAAACATTAAATATTTCTATCTTCACGTCTTTTCCCAATTTTAACAGTTCGTTCACTTACTTATGTAGCTTGTTTCTGTTATTGTAACAACCTCTTAGCTGAAACATCTTATTCGAAATTCAATTTTATCTTTTAAAAAACATGAATTCGAGGGTGATACATCTTCTCTCTGTTCTACTAAAGTGTTTCTTAAAAAAAAGAAAAAAACACTGTGCGGACACAAAATTGAGATGCATATTATTCCATTAGATATCTAAAACTTTTTTACGAAAAATGCAGGAGATTTTCAAAGTTCTCAAGGATTTTTTTTATCACGCTGCACGATCTCATGTCCAAAAAAGTCTAAAAATCACATTTCCGTCCGTTGCCAAGCTACAGTTCGCTGAAAAAAAATTTTTTTAAAGTAGTTATTTTATTCTTCAACACAGCCAGCAAACTATTAAAATACCTTCAGCTGAATACTCTCCATTATACTCCTCTATCTTTTCCCCTCCTTTAAATAAAATAAGTGTTGGAAACCCAGTCACCATATGCTCTTTAGCAATTTCTACTTCTTTTGTTGAATCCACTTTTGCCAGAGGAATATTTAACTTTTTCAACTCCTTCGCTGCTTTCGCATATTCTGGCGCTAAAGTCTTGCAGTGTCCACACCAAGGAGCATAAAATTCTACTAGTATAGTTGGACGGGTCATTATCACGTGGTTGAAGGTTTCACGTGTTAACATTATAACTTCATCTTCATCAACAGCTATGCGAAAGTTTCCTCCGACACCTTCAACAACTTTAATATCTAAAAAATAAAAAGGGAGTCATTTCAGACGATGTACGTGCTATCTAAAATCCATGCATGCTGCCTATTCAGTATGGGTAAATCAACTAAAGAAAGTTTATTCGAATGGAAGTTAATACCGAGTTTGAAATTTAAAACGAAACAAAATTGCTTCAGAGCTTCTGCAACATGTATCAAAAAAACTAATTAAAAAAAATCCTGATATTTACTTGTATTTTTAAAGATTTAAGAAACTGGTACAGAAAACGTGGAACCCACGCAAATACAGAAAGTTGTTTAATGAGCAGAAAAGTCCTTGAGTAACCTACAGAAAATCAAAAACTATTTTATAAGGCTCTCAATAATCTTTCACCAGCCATGATTTTGATAAAGTTTAGCATACAATTAAAATTTTCAATAACCCTTAAGCATTTGGTTTTTGCGACTGAAAAGTCGTTAAGCAACACATAAACATGAAAGATTGATTTCTAAGGTGACTCATATGTCTCACTAACTGAACCGACAAGAGCTAGTAAAATAAATTTTCAGCTGTAGAAATGAGCTTAAATATTATTCGAAATCAAGGTGTGCATGATTTCTACGCTGTATGTATGAGCTACTCCAGTGCTGTAAATTAAATTAGGATTTCTACGCTGTATTAAATTCCTTCCTCTGTTCCTATCCTCGGAGAAGAAATCCTGCGTCCGTGGCTTCATATCCTTCGTGGCTACGTGACCCCGTGGTGTCAGAGTTGGTGAGTTAATCTAGCCAGAACCAAGAGTGCAAACAGCGCTACACATGAACATGAGAATTTTTACCTTTCATGAAAATTATAGCCCATAAAACACTACAACATTCACTAGACCCTTAATAACGGATAATTTTTCTGGGTTTGCTTGTTTCGATTTTTTTTTTTTTTTTTTTTAAATAAAGTCTTTTCCTGCTAATGTTATTTATAATTGGCTGCCAAACCACAATATAATATTTACAGGCATAAATATAACATGAGTAAGAGGTAATAGACTTGAGACTGTTGGTGCAAGACAATGGGTTGCTAGAAGAATATAATCTCGTCAAGTGTGGAAACCGTGTAGTGGACAAGATGGGCCCAAACTTGCAACTGTAAGTCCAGGAGACTTTTTGCTGTCCGAATCTAAGCCGGCTTAAGCTCTTTGCATACAGACTTGAGAAAAAGTTATTTTTCTCTGATCTGCAAGGGGTAGAGCCCATTACTTGTTTTTATACCATCACAACTCCAATGGTTTAAATAATAACCGTTTATGAAGGAGTTTGTTGAATATGCTCTTGGATTATTCAATGAGTTCAGAGTGAGTTGCCTATTTTTTTCAGGATAGGAAAAGAAGTTGAATAAAAATTGAAGACTTTTTGCACGAATTTTCTCACTCATTCCTACCTCAGAGGCCTACGACAAGTTAAGGATGTAGACATGATCAAAGAAGGCAATTATCTTACGCTGAATCCAGTTTACCTGGGTTTAAACACTGAAAATCGCCTATCTGATTTGAAGTCTGATCTTCAGATCACTGAAAACAGCTAAAGAGTGAAAAATATGGCCAGGAAATTCTCCAAAATAGCTTCCACATAAATCCAAAAATGCCTCCTTTTCCAAAGTGGAATTTGCAAATTTGTTGAGCTAGTGATCCAGCTTTTGCGCTTTCAGGGTCAGTCAAAACGCTACAGCCATTTTTTGCAACCTTTGGATGTCCCTAATACAATAAACCAAACATTGAGAGAGGTTGGCGAAATAGATATTATTGCTCTGGAAATATTTTGCAAAAACTAGTGCACCGACAGACATAGGAAGTTTGAAAATGTTTTGCAAGTAGTCCGGTTTTTGCCTTGCTTATCATTTTATAATGCCAATATTTTTTATAAGTTTTTTAAATTAAGTTTTTTAAAAAGGATCAAAACTGAAAAGTGCAACCAAAGAGCTGGTTTTACGTTGTATGATACTATTCAAACAATGTGAAGAATTAAGAGAAAGGGGGCAGGCCAACTAGTCCATGATTTACCCAAAAAGCATTTGAAACTGGTCAAATCCAGCACAACTGCTTCAGAATACTGAAGGCAATTTAGCATGTTGGAGCTGTTATATCATCCCCATATTGTGCAGTTCTTTCTTTATTTATTTAAAGCCCCTTATTGGAGATTGAACAGAATCTTTTTTCATACCTTAAGAACCTTAACTTAAACAACTTAATACCCTAAATCATTCCTGAGATCTTCCTGGTACAGTCTTTTAATAACCTACACACAAATAATGTGTTTTGACTATGCTAAAAATTTTACGACTGCAAACAGTGCTTCTTCGGCGCTTCAATCACTTTTGATCCTTAAAAATAAGGTAAAACTTTCAATTTCCAATTGAATGAAACTTCTCCAAAGTTTGTTGACAAACTCCTTTACAAAGTGACTTGGTAAAAAAGAAAAGTACATTGAGGCCATATTGCTGTTTACATAAGCGTCGCTATAAGTCGGCTATCTAAAAAGAATATTATGATATATCGAGAAATATAAAATCCTAGGCATTTATTAGGCTCCTGATTGATCGTCAACGACATGGTCCTTTGTCAAAGATCTGAGCCAAAAATTATTACAATTCCTTTAATGTTTGATAAAATCTTATACAGTCACGTAGCATTGGATATTAGCAATTACAAAAGAGAGCATGTGGGTTATTGCATTAGTGAGTGAGCCTGACGCCTCAAAAAGTTCATTTGTATGCTATGCATTTCCAAGTCTTTGTGGACATTCAGGTAAATACAGAAGGGCTCGAGTTTGAAATTAGGAAACTCCTGCAAAAGTTCAAAAATTATAGACTCAAAATCATGCCGATACTCTAAAAAACTTTTAATAATTATAGCAAAGCATTCGTTTTTTTTACAGGAACTTTGACGCTGGGTTGCCAACTGTCGACACAAAACAAAGTACAAATCAGAGCCAAAAAAAGTGCAAGTTGTTAAAAAAGAGTTCAAGTAAAAAAATTTGCATGTGCGCGGCTGCCGCCAAGCGTGCAGACCCTTCACTGTCCTGACCATTCTTACGTCATTTACAAATAATCATCAGTTATCATTCGATAAATAAACATATTACCTTTAAATTTTTGCAAATGTATTTAAAATGAAGTTAGGAGGACTCCCTACTTAAATCAACCTCTACATAAAAGGTTAGATAATGATTATCATTCTTTTTTTTAGCTTAAAAGGTAANAAAGGTTAGATAATGATTATCATTCTTTTTTTTAGCTTAAAAGGTAAACCTCTGCTGGAAATTTGCAGGTATTTATTTTGATCGCTTGTATCTTTAACTGAACTATAGTTAACTGCGTCTAATGTTTAGCTAAGTCGTGTCTCCATTTTGTCCAAATGTTTTGGAAGGTATACCGTTTTTTATTCCGCTTAATACTTTTTCTATCATCATTTCATAAAAGAGTGTAAAGAGAAAATAATGGGCAAAAAGAGTGCTAATCCGGTCCGTTGTGTGAAAGAGTGCACTGAAAAAACAAGATTACATTTCTCACGAAAAGTGTGCAAGTTGGCAACCCTGCAATGAAGACGATTTTGCTTTATTTCGTCAAACGAAATATGCTGAGCACAAGTGACGCTCTTGAGCTACTTCTTAAGTGAAGTAATGATGACAAAGATCTGAAAGATGTACTGCGTGGACCCAGCACAGAAGGTCATCTTAGCAGTGAAGGAGTTTCAGGGAAAGTAGATGAACAGTTAAAGCTGAGGTGCTTGGGGGTTATGTGTAGAACTGATAAAGTATATGAGACAAGGGGTTCATCATAAAGATGAGAAACATCAGCTGCTGGAGTTCTTAGACGCAAAGTTAGGTGAATAGAAATATTGACACTATAAGCCCTCTGACAACGAGATTTAGAAAACTCTTCAGGTAATGCGAGAGCCACATATAGTGCTCTAGAGACAGAATCGAAACCAGTGGCTAAACCTAATGGATACAGAAGATGATATGATTTAGAAGCCAGGGAGTAAGGAGCTAGTATGTTTTGTCAGACGTTAAGAATTTTGATAGTAATCCAAAATTCTCTGAGCTATGCAACCTCATGCTGAACTTGCGTTTGCTATTCCACTGAAGCGTCTGAAAGCAAAAACATCGATTCTATTATGTATGTCAAGCAAATTAGTGGATAGGTGGCATATCCCAACAGAATTACTGAACAATTTTTCGAGGTGGTACTTCAAGACTGACGGCAACATTGAGAGTGAGGATATAAACGATAGATCCTATTTTGATCTTTTTCAGTGACTAGACGATAAAATGCCTATACTACCAGTTAACTGAAATACGGTTAAAGTAGTGAACTTTTGCTACTTTTTATTGTGAATGGTAAACCTTGTTGTATATTCTTATTATTCAATAAATTTAATAATTCTCTTGTCGTAACAAATTTAACCTGTGGTCTAAATGACTTCAGAGAGACATTAATGTTTAGATTAATTAATTAAAAAAGCGTTTTCCACAAAATAAGTTTTTCAAAGAACAGTAAAGAGCTCCTTTAAACGAAAAATGAGCAAAAATAAAATCAAATAACCTACCAAGCGTGAAACTACTAAAAATCAGCATCGATAAATAAATGAAACCCAAAACGAAAAGAAATTACAATAAATAGGCGAGTCAAACTCAAAACGAGCAGAAATTAACATGAGTAGGGCTCAAAACCCCCTATGCTCCCCAAGGCTAGAGCATAATTTGCACTTTATTTAAAAAAATATAAAGGTGCTTACTTTTATAATTTTAATAAATCAAATAATATTAATATTTTGATTAACAAATAAAAGTATTTGCATATTAAACTGACAATGCACATTCCATTTGTATTTTTTCAGTACAGTGCAAATTATGTTCTGGCCTTGGGAAGGCATAGGGGTTTTGATCCCTACCCAACTTATTTTAATTTCTGCTCGTTTTGAGTTTGAATCGGTTATTTATTGTAATTTCTTTTCGTTTTGGGTTTCATTTAAATATCGATGCTGATTTGTGGTAGTTTGACGCTTGGTAGATTATTTTATTTTTTCTCATTTTCTGTTTAATGGAGTTTTCTTTGAAAAACTTATTTTGTGGAAAAAGTTTTTTTAATTAATTTCTGTTAGTTTTATATTGACATAGTCTTTTCAATGAAAAAGAAAATAATAGTTTAAATTTTTTCTTTTTTTAAGACTTTATAGTTTGGCCTGCTATTTGTATGCTGGAGAAAAATTTTCAGCAATTTTTAACAACATGCACCTTTTTAAAAATCTAGACAGAAATAGTAGTGTTTAATTTAGTTTCATACCTCCTCTAGTTGGCCTGAAATAGTAAATTTGATATCATTCGCAAAAAATATGTTTACTTTCTTTGAAAGCTTGCACACACTTACGCTATTTTGATTTTGTTAAATTTTAAGAGTAGAAGTAGCCCTGAAAGTTTAAATATAACACCCTCAGTCGATCTTGGAATACTGCTGAGATGCCTTAATGAGAATTAACATTAACAGATTGCATTTTGATTTAATCTTAACTTAAAACCTTTGCCCTGGGGACTCTGGGGGGGTTGTCATCCTTAAACACATAATTTCCAGAACTTTCAACTACGTTGAACAAAATGGCTATCTCTAAACTTTGGTTGAATGTGTTTGGGGAAATGGTGGGCATGAGAGGGGGGTCAATTACTCTCCGCTAACTTTCGACTATTAAAAAGGACTATTTTAATTTCCAAACAAATGAGCCCTTTTTGAAAATTTTACAACAATTTTCAATATAAACCTTATATGCCCCCAGGGCATAACTTACAACCCTTGCACTGAGGGCTCTGAAGGGATTATCATCAAAAAGACCTAATTTCCAGAACTTTCGACTACTTTAAACAAAATGGATATCTCAAAATTTTGATTGGATGTGTTCGGCGAAACGGTGGACGTGAGAGGGGGGTTAGTTGCCCTTCAATCACTTTCAACTATTAAGCCCTTTCAACTTTAAATTGAATGAGCCCTTTTTGATGTTTTTATAACATCGCTTTCTATAAAAACCTTACATGCTCCCACCGCATAACTTACGACCCTTGCCCTCAGGGTTGTGGCAGGGGGGGGGGGTGGCTTTTCATCCTTAAAGACCTAATTTTCCAAAACTTTCAACTACGTTGAATAAAATGGCTATCTAAAAATGTTGATTGGATGCATTTGGGGAAAAGGTGGGCGTGACATGGGGAGGGGGGGGGGTTAGTTGCCCTCAAATTACTTTCGACTATTAAAAAGGGCACTAGCCCTTTGAGTTTCCAATAAAATGAGCCCTTTTCAAGTTTCTACGACAAAGATTTCAACAAAAACCTTATATGCCCCAAGGGCATAACTTATAACCGTTGCCATGAAGACTGTGGGGGGAGTTTCCTGCTCAAAGGTATAATTTCCTGAACTTTAAACTGCGCGGAACAAAATGGCTATCTCAAAATTTTGATTGGATAAGTTTGGGGAAATGGTGGGCGTGGAAAATGTGTTAGTTGCCTTCCAATCACTTTTAACTATTAAAAACGGCACTAGCCATTTCAATTTCCAATCGAATGAGCCCTTTTTAATGTTTCTACGATAACGCGTTCTACAAAAACCTTATATGCCCCAAGGGCAAAACTCACAACCCTTGCCGTGAGGGCTCTGGGGAAGTTTCACCCTCAAAAACATAATTTCTATCTGGAAATCAACAACGCTAAACAAAATAGCTATCTAAAAATTTTGACTGGATGTGTTTCGGGGAAAGGTGGGCGAGAGAGGGGGGTTAGTTGCCCTCAAATCACTTTCGATTATTAAAAAAAGCACTAGACCTTTGAATTTCCAATCGAATGAGCCTTTTTCAAGTTTCAATGAAAAAGAGTTAAAAAAAACTTATATGCCCCAAGGGCATAACTTATAACCCTGGCCCTGAAGACTGTGGGGGAAGTGTCCTGCTCAAAGGTATAATTTCCTGAACTTTAAAATTCGAGGAACAAAATGACTATCGCAAAATTTTGATTGGATGTGTTTGGGGAAATGGTAGGCGTGGAAGGAGTGTTAGTTGCCTTCCAATTGCTTTCGACTATTAAAAAGGGCACTAGCCATTTCAATTTCTAATCGAATGAGCTCTTTATGAAGTTTCTACGATAACGCGTTCTATAAAAACCTTATATGCCCCCAGGGCATAACTTACAACCCTTGCCCTGAGGGCTGTGAGTCGGTTGTCATCCTCAAAAACCTAATTTACAGAACTTAAAACTACGTTGAATAAAATGGCTATCTCACAATTTTGTTTGGATATTATTAGGGAAAAGGTGGGCGTGAGAGGGGGGTTAGTTTTCCTCCAATCACTTTTGACTATTAAAGAGGGCACTAGCCCTTTGAATTTCCAATCGAATGAGCCTTTTTTGAAGTTTCTACGACCACGCCTTCTATAAAAACCTTATTTGCCCCCAGGACATAACTTACAACCCTTGCCCTGAAGGCTGTGGGGGAGTTTCCTCCTCAAACACAAAATTTCTATGTGGAAAGCAACTTCGCTGAACAAAATGGCTATCTCAAAATTTTGATTGGATGTGTTTCGGGAAATGGTGGGCGTGGAAGGGATGTTAGTTGCCTTCCAATCACTTTCGACTATTAAAAAGGGCACAAGCCACTCCAATTTGCAATTGAATGAACCCTTTTCGAAGTTTCTACGACAACTTCTTCGATACGAAGTGCCCTGCTCTAAAGCAAAAAAATAATAAATAATACATTGTGCCAGCATCGTTCTTATATGCCCTCGGAGCATAATATATGCCCTCAGGGCATAAATAGCTATCTCAAAATGTTAATTGGATGTGTTTGGGGGAATGATAGGCGTGGGGGGCGAGGGGACTAGTAGCCCTCCAATCGCTTTCGACTGTTAAAAGGGAACTAGCTCTTGGAATTTCCAATCGAATGAGCCTTTTTTGAACTTTCTACGACAACGCCTTCTATAAAAACCTTATATGCCCCAGGGCATAACTTACAACCCTTGCCTTGAAAGGCTGTGGGGGAGTGTCCTCCTCAAAAAAAAAAATTCTATGTGGAAATTAACTACGCTGAACAAAATGGCTATCTCAAAATTTTGATTAGATATATTTCGGGAAATGGTGGGCGTGGAAGGGGTGTTAGTTGCCTTCCAATCACTTTCGACTATTAAATAGGGCACAAGCCACTCCAATTTCCGATTGAATGAGCCCTTTTCGGAGTTTCTACGACAACTTCTTCGATACGAAGTGACCTGCTCTAAAGGAAAAAAAATAATAAATGATACATTGTGCCACCAACGTTCTTATATGCCGTCAGGTCGTAACTTAAAACCCTTGTCCCGAGGGTTGTGGGGGAGTGTCCTAACCAAAAACATATTTTCTATCTGGAAATCAACTACGCTGAACAAAATGGCTATCTCGAAATTTTGATTGGATGAGTTTCAATGACAAAGAGTTCAAAAAAAACTTATATGTCCCAAGGGCATAACTTATAACCCTGGCCCTGAAGACTGTGGGAGAAGTGTCCTGCTCAAAGGTATAATTTCCTGAACTTTAAAATTCGAGGAACAAAATGACTATCGCAAAATTTTGATTGGATATGTGTGGGGGAATGATGAGCGTGGGGGGGGGGGGGGGGCGGGGGCCAGTTGCCCTCCAATCACTTTCGACTATTAAAAAGGGCACTAGCCTCTCCAATTTCCAATCGAATGAGCCCTTTTCGAAGTTTCTACGACAACTCATTCGATACGAAGTGCCGGGTATGGAGGAAAAAAAAAATACATTGTGCCCACATCGTTCTTTAATTAGGCAGCGCTATCGCGCTGCCTATGATAACGGCTGCAAATTCAACATTGTTTGGACACTACTTTTCGGGCAAACTTTCTAAATCCAACCCTTTTATGAGGCAACTAAATACTGCCTGAAACCATGCTGATTCGAAAAACCGCGCGGTTAGCAAATGAACTCAAGTCAGGGAAAAAGTGGAGCAACTTGGAAAACTCTGTAACTTTTTGAACCATAACCTATTTAAAAATACATATTTTAATAACTCTATAGGCAAATGATAAACCATAGATTCTGATTGCGTTAGTCTCGAGCCAATGTAAGATTTTTATACTTTTAAAACTGAAAATGCTCGAATTTTATTGAATCTACAATAAAAACGTGTGATCACCCATGCACAAGCAACTACAATATTTTACACATCTCGCAATCGTAAAATGAGAGTGATAAAATTTTAGACAAACAAGTTTTCTTAGAGGGATGCTAAAAGTGTCCCTTTTTGAAAATTTTTGCTCGTTAACCCAGAAATTTGGGCAGCTCTGGTTCGTCTGTGTTATTCTTGAACAGGTTCCCAAAAAGATTTTTTAGACATTTTTTGTGTATTAACATTTGAAAAACTTATTCTGGTACATTTAATGATATTTTTGAATAAGTATCTAAGATAAACTGCTGAATTTGATAGGAGAAATCCTTTTCGATCCTCAACAGTGCCAATTTAGTATATAAAGCAAATAGTTCCTGTCAAAACGTATCAGAAATTTAATAAGAATTTCATCGTGAATGCTTTAACACGGGAAGGAAGAAAGGCCGCATATGGCAAAATTTGAAAAAGTGTTTTAGAAGCCCTGTCTAGCCTGACCTTATACTATTTCCAAGATATGTTTTAAAGACCAATATCTTACAATGTATGATAACAGATTGCAAGTAGTAACCTATCAATATATATCAAAGATACATGGAAAGATACATGGGATTGCACAAGAATATGCAATACAGTATCACGTGGACATTTTAAAAAAAAGCTGGAAAACCTTTACCTATTAAGTGGTCAAACACGCTTTGAGAGTATGGTTGTGATTGTATAAGACAACCAGACTGATTTTTTGTTATTGATATCAAGTGTACAAGAATATACAGTGTGGTTTCACGTGGACATTGCAAAACAGCTGGCAAACCTTTACCTATAAAGTGGTCAAACACGTTTTGAGAGTATAGTCAAGGTTGTATAACACAACCAGACTGGCTTTTTTGTTATTGATATCAACTGTACAACAATGTGCAGTGTAGCTTCACGTGCACATTAAAAAAAAAGCTGGCAACCTATAAAGTGGTCCAACATGTTTTGAGAGTATAGTCGAGATTATATAACACAAGCAGAGTGGTTTTTGAGCAAACATCCGTTTTTAGGGGCCAATCAGAGACAGCGGAGGTTGCTCAATATACGATAACTTGATTGGTGATTGGTTACAAATAAAAGGAGTGATTTTTTATTCGGCCTTGAGATTTTGTATAAAATGCTCATACCTTACGATTAAATTTTCATGATGATTTAACATATCATGGATAATACATTGAATATTATTGACTTTGAAGTTATGCCTAGTTCAATTTATAATGTGAGTACAGCTTAGTAAATTTCTTAATTTATTTCCAAATAGAATAATTTTACCATCTCTCCAGTAAATTCAAATTTCAGGGGGCATAGCCCTCCCCCCAACAATACAAACCCTACAGTATGATGATTATAGTTGCTAGAAAACGAAAAATACGTACTTTTTTCTATTTTGTAAACCTAATCCCCCCTCCCCTTCTCTGTTTACGAGTTTAATTCATTAGATTTAGTTCTTTTCCTTCAAAAATGGCAGTTTCCCCATTCATTCTATTAAAATACGCTTTCTTTATCTGCTTAAATAGAACAATCTGTGTTACAAAAAAGGGTCAGTTTTGGAAAACAGACTTCGCACGCTCGTGTTATCACATAGATTAATAACACATGTGTTTGTCTAATTCAAGACACTTTGAAAATAGAGATAAAGTTGTTATAAAAATCGTTAATTAAAAGAATAGTACACTAAACTTAGAATTTATATACATCCAAATCGTATTCAAAATATTTTCTTGGGAAGAAATTTAAGTTTTGTATAAAAAGGACATAGAGCGCTACAAATATCACAATTGACTTTAGGGGGTAATTTATATTATGGGAAGATGTTTTTGAAATCCTCCTTTGCCCCAATTTCAAAATTTTCCAAAATTCTATATTAGAAGCTTTTTAAATATTTGCTAAAGCGCTAATAGATATAACATTACAAATATCAGAATCGACTTTAGGATGGGGGCAATTTATATTATGGGAAGATGTTTTTGAAATCCCCCTTTGCCCCAAACTCAAAATTTTTCAAAATTTTACTTTAGGACCTCTTTTAAATATTTCTAAAGTGCTAATAGATATGGCGTTACAAGCATCAGAATCAACTTTAGAGGGCAATTTATCTGTTAAAGAGGGGCTATTATTTCCTTGCTAAATTTTTCTTCTTTTTTAAGGATGAGGATTCCTGCAATTACTCTCACCCTGAAAAGAGAGCAAGATGGAACGATACCAAATCGATGCAAGCTGCAAGGCCTTCCATCATCAGATATGCTAGTTCCATTACAAGAGCTCTGGACCAGCCAAAGACCACACAACTTTTAATAACAGGACCCTCTCATGCCAGTGTCAGCTTTGCACAAATCTGTATGCAACCTGGCAGAAAATTCAAGAGGGAATGGATGGCTTCTCATAATGCATCAGCCTCGTCTACTCAAGATCGTGAGGCCACCCCCCTTATTGCTTTTCCATGAACTTCAGGCATACAAGTGCAGTCTGAATTTGGAAATGTAGGTATTTTACCTCTACCTTCTACCTTATTATAGAAATATCTACCTATTTCTTTCCAATATTTTTTTAGTCTTTTCTTTTCGCCTTCTTTTTTTTCAACACTCTAAGAGTGTATGTCAGAGATATTAAAATATTAATCCCTCGCTCCCAACCATTGTTTTAAATTTCTCTGCTCCCCTCAGAGATAGCTGAATATAATGTAATTTTTTTTTATTGTCAAAGAAATCACTCTTTTGCTTCTTTCTGAACTTTCTGGGGGGGGGGG
>JAQQPU010021026.1:0-15017 GCA_029168905.1 Artemia sp. Kazakhstan ARC1039 | reverse complement strand
AAAAAAAAAATGCAATTGAAAGTAAGAAGCAGCATTGAAGCTCAAAATAAACAGAAATTATTCCGTATATGAGAGGGGTTACTTCATTCATAGATAAAGTGTTATTTTTTAGCATGTGATGCTAAAATTTAGTTTCGGCTGATGCCGAAACTGACGGAAACAATCGTCAAACAAGATTAGTTTCGGCTGTAGCAATGGTCTGTATTGGAATCCGCAGACCATTAAGATCAATTAGAGATTCTATTTTCTTAAAACACTGCCTTTCTGAGCTGAAAACTGTATGTGAAAGACCGCTCTATAAGGAAACAAAGGCCCGAAATAGTATCTCTGATAATTTTCAGTAAATGTGCACAGTCGTTTCCTTAGCTAAATTATATGGTAATTACCAGTTTTTTAATGTAATTACCTCTGTAATTACCAGTTTTTTAATGCATCAGCTGTATATGTAAATGTACCACTTAAACTTTAGTTTATTAAAAAAATATTTCTGAGAAATTTTTAGGTTCAGTTTATTTTATCATTGTTATGAGACTACGAATTCTTCGGGGATAGTGCCCGAGGTAGGAAGTTGCCGGTGTATGAATAAATTGGAAAATCAAGGTTTTACACATTTAATTTCAATGTACGATATTACAGACAGTCTACTACTATCACTCACCGCAGCACCAAGCCGCCTGAGGCCAACAAAGCTCGCACTCTCCTCCATCCCAATCTATTCCAAGCCTCCATCTTTACATCATCCCAGGAAGTTTTGACTGCACCAGATTTACCAAATTTACTTCTTTGCACAGTACTTACTGTTTTTCTGTTTATTTACATTTTGCTAGCCAAACAATCCCAGTCAAAAGGTACAATAAGTCCTTACTGTTTTACACATTCTGTTCATGGATCATGTTGAAAAAAAAAAAAAAAAGTTCAAATTTCATTTCATTGTTAAGTAGCTTAGGTCAGCGGACAAGCAAACAACCTACAAACAATGCAGCTACTGTCTGCTTTATGAAAGGATGTATTTGATGAGATCTACTATATCTACTTTGAGTTTATATCTCTCTGTTCTGAAAGGTATATCTCTCTGAAGAGGGGTTCTCTCTGGTTCAAAAGCCTTATTATCTTCATTGGGATAATCCCTCTCCGTAGGGAAGCCTCCTCCGTGCAGGTGAGGCTACAGAAGAAGAAGACTTTACTCAAACCAATATAGTAAGCATGATCGAATATGATTCTACCTACATCCTGCGAATAATATCAATTTTGTATACACTGCCTATACTTTTATTAGAAATTCTACAGTTTATTGAAGACACGAGGAAAGATGTCGATTCGGTTGTTCTTCAAGCAATGATTTTAAAAGTGTTTCACCAATACAATACGTCAATCATTTCGTCTGCTCCTGCAAAGCCCTTTTTCTCCATTCTGTGTAATTGATATGCAAGAGAAATTAACAGGAAGATGATAGAACCGAAAGATAATTGAGATAAAGATAAAGCTAAAAAACATAGATAAAGCTCTGCTGAAAGGAAAAAAAGATTGAATCCGTAAACAGATTATCGGGGTTTTAATACTCATCTTTCTTAGTTTGTCAAATGTTTCTATCAGTAAAGTATAGCCTATATAAAACAAGGCCGTACCCAGAGGGGGGGGGGTTAGGGTGTTTGAACCCCTTTCGAAATGTTTTTTTGACTCGTAAAAACGTAACAAAAATGAATATAAACAAATTTTGTATGCGTTTTTTGATGTTTTTTTTGTGTAAACCCCCCACCCAAAAAAAATCTTTGAGTAAAACCCCCTCCGAAAAAAATCCTGGGTACGGCCTTGATATAAAACTCACTTGGTTACCCTGGCGTACACAACATCCTTTCCATATATCTTTAACATGTCTTAGTTCCGATTGGGGTATTGATATATGTATTTTAGTATTTAAATACAAAAAGTATGTTTAATCACGTATTTGCAAAAACTTACTTAAATATATTTGCAACCAAGTATTTTGTTTTTGTATTTATATACTTTTAAAAAGTATTTTACCCATCACTGCGCATAACAATTACTGCCGTCACGATTTCGTCTGAGTCTCCTCCTTCTGGGGCTAGACACAGCCTCAGAAGGATAGCCTCATGTTTTTTTCTTCTCCAACTGGATTTATTTGGCATATGAAGCAACTGTTAGTGATAGATAGAGTAGAATATTTAGAGTAGAATATTTTTATTTATAACACGTACATAAATAAATGTCACAAAACAGCGCACATGCCTGGTGGCATACTTTAGCGCTGAAAATATTGCCAACGAAAATACACAGCCATTTTCTAACTAAATTTTACAACAACGAAAAAGAAAACCCTAATGAACAAAATGCTTAGCATGTCATAAAATATTTCTTCACCAGTCTTAGAAAATGTCGCTTGTTGCTGCATTCTCGAACTGATGCAGGAATTGAGTTCCAGATTTTTGGGCCAATGTGACGGATGCTGAATCCCGCTCTCGATGTCGGGTGAATTTCGCACGAAAAGTCTGAACGATGCGTAGTAGGATAATTATGAAATTGAGAATTAGTTGAGAAAATGCCGGAGAAATTTACAGGTAAATTACTATATTGATAATCGTGACAAATACTAGAGATAGAAATTAAATGAAGTTGGTCCAAAGAGAAAATTCCTGAAGTCCCATATAGGTGTCTAACTGAAGTTCTGCAATCAACATTAAAAAGAATCCTCATTGCTTTATTCTGAAGTATTTGGAGAGATTTGAAAACAGACGGAAAGGTAGATGCCCAAACCGAAATGCAATAGAGAAAATATGGGTGGACGAAAGAATAATAAATAGATTTCAGAATAGCTTTAGGAAAAAAGTGACAAAGACGAGTTAGCATGCCAATATTTCGGGAAATTTTTAACGACAGTGTTTTTACATATTTATGAAACGACAAATTTTCATCTAAAACAATCCCAAGATATTTGAACTGATCTACCCGTCTTAATTCAAGACCGTTCAAAAAAAGAGAGAATATACGAAATAGATACGAAAACTTTAGCAAACCAACAAAATCGGCGAAATTTTGTTGTTTCGCCAAAATTGGAATTTTGTTTTGTTATTCGCGTAAATCAGCGAAATTTTTTTATTACTCCTTTATTATGAGGGAGGAGGAGTTGGGACGATTGCGTCGGCAAGGATTCTTATATTTAGAAAGGACATTAATGGAGACTCTAATCCGTCTGATATCTATCCGAAAAGAAACAACTGAAATTTCTAGGGATATAACTTCAAAAAAGGGTAAATATTAGGCAGATTAAATAAAAAACAAAAGAAGTTAGGAGGGGAGGGGGAGGAATCCTAAGAATCAGAAAAATTTCACTGAGGATGGGGAAAGGGGTCACGGATGCACAGATACTCCCTTCCCCTTCTTTATGCATCTGGATATCCTTAGCGTCAATATTCCATTTTCAATGCGCAAAAACCCCCACCCCCTTAGTCTCTCTTCCCTCCTCTCCCTCTCTCCTTCTCCACCTCTTTCAAAAAAGGATCTAAATAGTAAATTCACAATAATAAAAACAAATTCAATTTCCAAAACTGATAAATGACCATTAGTTGATTTAGTAGCTATGAAAATAAACGAATAAAAAATATTTGACCAAAATTTGGCTTGAATCCAAGTTTGAAACTTCGGTATTTTACCGTCAAACTCCCAAGTATGCTCTCGGCAAATTTATGGACTTAGCATGAGGCAATAATACGTTACGAGGCCAACTTTGGAAAAAATCCAAGTATGACCCAACGATAAAGCAGACAAAATTAAAACTTTAGAGACAAGTAACTCTGTGCCATCTATTTAGCATACACTTCGAAATCTTCTGTTTTTAAACTGGTCGTCAATACAAATAAGAGAAAATACCGATACTTGAAAAGATAATTAATCCTTTTAATTGATTTTTGGATCAACCTTATGAAAATTGTCGGCTCTAGCCTAGTTTTGCTAATCATCTGAACTAAATACAATAATAAAAAACAAACCCTTCTTTGACAACGAAATGCAAATTATATTTGATTTTTAGATTTGTTTCTAGTTTAAATGAGCCCCCCCCCCCCGGAAACTCCCCGGAAATAACTGCAGGCTAAGGCTAACCTTGCTGATTGTGTTCAGTTTTGCAGTCTTTTTGAGCTTATTTCTCATCAACAGTTGGTTCATGATACTATTACTATTACGACTAACCTCTCAGTGCAGCACCAAGCCGTCTGCAGCCAACACAGCTGTGCCTCTTCCTGTGTAAACGAGGAGGCACACACCTATGCCTCCTTCTGTATACTTCCTCGCAAAACTTTATTTTTTACCGCCTCTCATAAAATTTGGACCGTATGCCAATTAAAAAAAGAAGCAAACTATATCCAAAAATTAGGAGGAAGGGGGGGGGGGAGATAATCAATTAGACTGGATCCAACCCTGAAAGTCCAACTAATAATCATTTTCTGACCGTAATGAAGTAAGAACTGTTATTACAACATTTAGTTCATAAAAGGACATAAAATAGACTGTTATCCAATTTTACCGTATTTTACCGCAAGATACCGTATTTTACCGCAAAATACCGTATTTTACCGCAAAATACCGTATTTTACCGCAAAATACCGTATTTTAGGGTATTTTGCCTTATTGCCAATATTAGGTTATGTGGCAATAGAAGGGTAGCAAACTAACCCATTGAGAACTGACCTCTTAAGCCAAATCTGGTAGTCAGATAGTTCAAAGAGTCTAGCTGACTGACATTTTTGACATTTCAACGACAGGAAAAGTAAAAACTCGTTAATTTTCTTTGGCACAAACTGAACATCTAGCTATTTGAATATCTAATAAAGAGTACATACTGGAAAGAAACCGTTAAATAGTTTTAAATTTTAAATGTTATGTATGTAAGAAGAGTTTTTCTCAGTTGAATAATTTTACAAGCAAAATATTAGGGTATTTTACTAAAATATTAGCCTAAAATATAGCCTAAAATAATAGCCTAAAATATTAGGCTATTTTCGATATTAGGGTATTTGACAATAATGGGTTAGCAAACTAATCCATTAAGAACTCACTTCGCTAAAGCTCTTCAAGCTGAAGGCAAACGAGGCAGCAGATTGTAGTAGATTTTGCACATGACCTCGATCCGATTCAAATGCATCAGCCACATCCCAAATTGATTCACCCTGCCAAAGTGCGTGGAGCATGAGTGCCAAATAGAAACGTTTCAAAATGAAATGATTCACCTGTAAGAGTGACGATATCAAAAGAATGACGTCAAAAAGAGTACCTGTTTTAATTGACTAAAAGATTGAAGGGCAACTAGCCCCCTTACCTCACCCCTTTTTTTTCCAAAAGACATCCGATAAAAATTTTGAGATAGACATTTTTTGTTCAACATAGTTGAAAGATCCAATAACTATGCCTTTAGGAATAAACATGACCCTTTCGACATTGACCCTTTCGATATTTAAAACGGAAGAACCACTGTACAAGCTAAGCCCAAGGCTGTATTAAAAAAATATTATTTTTATAATGGCATTTACAAAGTTTAGCCTATAAATAGGTCATTGGAGTTCTAATTATAGTCATCTAACCTTCAAATTAAATTAATATTATATTTATTTAAGATATTATTATGTAGTTTTGTGAGGACAGGAGAAAGATTATTTTTCCCCTCTCCTTCATCACAAAATACGAATTCCCCCCCCCCCAAAAAAAAAAGTTTCTTATGAAAGTTTCAACTTAATGCTTTTGTGGTAAGAAAAACAGGCAGATTTACAGAAACTACTTATAAATTCATTACAATTTTAATAAAACCTGCTGACCGTATAACGCAAAATGACTGATTTTGATTCAGGTGTTGCATAATGCCAAATGTTTGTTTTCAGAGCTGAAATTGCTGATACATCTGACATTAGCGCCGCAAGTAATTATACAATTATATAAATTAGACTTCTCCTTAGGCAAGATTTTATTAACGGATCAGGAAGAAGTTAGCACCTCAAGTAGAGTCTCAGACTGACAAAACATAGATGACGTTTAAAAATATACATCCTCAAGGTGAGAAATCTTGTCAATCCGAAAATGCCTATTAATTAATAGATGACCTAATTGGTCTGGGTGTAAGAAAAATATACTAGCAGCTTTAGTCAGCCTATTCAAGACACTACCCACGTCACATCCCTGATAATAACTGCATACGGTACCAGAAACCGTGGCTGCGACGGTAGCAGTAACCTTGTAAAGGACAAACTAAGGCCCATAGTAACCAAAATTAAGAAATTGCCATTTCTAGCTTATTCAGACAAAAGATTGTCATTTTCAGCTGATTCAAGATTGGTACCTATTTTCTCGATTAATCGTAATTGTAAAATGTTATTTTGAAAACAAATTCAAACGAATTTCGAAAAATAGCCCGAAAGCCCTTAACTTGGTTATAATTTTTTTTCCATGGGTAGCACTGATAAGTCCTCTGTTTTTATACATAAGAACAAACCAGAGGAGCAGCTGGGGTTTTCAGCACCCAGTGATAATTTCAGTTTTTGCACCCTCCCCATCCCAAAACCAGCATAACAAAGCAGATCATAGTAATCATAGGCAGGGCAATCGCGTTGCCTAAGTAAAGAACGATGTTGGCATAATGTATTATTTATTTTTTGGGGTTTGACCGGGGAACTTCGTATCGAAGGAGTTGTCGTAGAAACTTCGAAAACGAATATTTGATTGAAAATTGGAGTGGCTAGTGCCCTTTTTAATAGTCGAAAGTGATTGGAAGGCAACTAACACCCCTTCCACGTCTAGCATTTCCCCAAACACATCCAATCAAAATTTTGAGATAGCCATTTTGCTCAGCGTAGTTGATTTCCAGATAGAAATTACAATTTTGAGGAGGACACTCCCCCACAGCCCTCAGGGCAAGGGTTGTAAGTTATGCCCTGGGGGCATATAAGATTTTTTATAGAAAATGGTTGTCATAGAAACTTCAAAAAAGGCTCATTCAATTGGAAAGTCAAAGGGCTAGTGCCCTTTTTAATAGTCGAAAGTGACTGGAGGGCAACTAACACCCCTTTCACACCCACCTTCTCCCCAAACGCATCCAATCAAAATTTTGAGATAACCATTTTGTTCAACGCAGTTGAAAATTCTGAAAATTAGGTCTTTGAGGATGACAACCCCCCCCCCTACAGTCCTCAGGGTAAGGGTTATAATTTATGCCCTGGGGGCATATAAGGTTTTCATAGAAAGCGTTGTCGTAGAAACTTCAAAAGGGCCTCATTCGATTGGAAATTGAAATGGCTAGTGCCCTTTTTAATAGTCGAAAGTGATTGGAAGGCATCTAACACCCCTTCCACGCCCACGATTTACCCAAACACATCCAATCAAAATTGTGAAATAGCCATTTTGTTCAACGTAGTTGAAAGTTCTGGAAATTAAGTCTTTGAGGATGATAACCCCATCAGAGCCCTCTGGACAAGGGCTATAAGTTATACGCTGGGGGCATATAAGGTTTTTATTGAAAGCTTTGTCATAGAGACTTGAAATAGGGCGCATTCGATTGAAAATTCAAAGGGCTGGCGCCCTTTTTAATGGTCAAAAGTGATTGGAGGGCAACTAACCCCCCTCTCACGCCCACCTTTTCCCCAAACACATACAATCAAATTTTTAGATAGCCATTTGGTTCAACATAGTTCAAAGTTTTGGAAATTAGGTCTTTAAGGATGACAACCCCCCCTCCCCCCCGTACAGCCCTTAGGGAAAGGGTTGTAAGTTATGCCCCGGGGCATATAAGGTTTTTATAGAAAACGTTGTCGTAGAAACTTCAAATAGGGCTTATTCTATTGGAAATTGAAACAGTTAGTGGCCTTTTTAATAGTCAAAGGTAATGGGAGGGCAACTAACCCCCCACTCACGCCCACCATTTTCCCAAATGCATATAATCAAAATTTTGAGATAGCCATTTTTTTTAACGTTGTAGAAAGTTCTGGAAATTATGTCTTTGAGGATGACAACCCCTCACAGCCCTTAGGGCAAGGGTTGTAAGTTATGCCCTGGGGGCATATGAGGTTTTTATAGAAAGGGTAGTCATAAAACTTCAAGAAGGGCTCATTCGATTGAAATTTGAAAGGACTAGTACCTTTTTTAATAGTTGAAAGTGATTGGAGGGCAACTAACCCCCCTCTCACGCCCACCATTTCCCCAAACACATCCAATCAAATTTTGAGATATTCATATTGTTTAACGTAGTTAAAAATTCTGGAAATTAGGTCTTTTAGGATGACAACCCCCTTAGAGCCCTCAGGGCAAGGGTTTAAGTTATACCCTGGGGCCATATAATGTTTTTATAGAAAGTGTTGTCATAGAAACTTCAAAACTGGCTCATTTGATTGGAAATTGAAAGGGCTAGTAACCTTTTTAATAGTCGAAAGTGAATGGAGAGCAACTAACCCCCCTCTCACGCCCACCATTTCCCCAAACACATTCAATTAAAATTTTGAAATAGCCATTTTGTTCAACGTAGTTGAAAGTTTTGGAAATTAAGATTTTGAGGATGACAAACCCCTCAGGGCAAGGGTTGTAAGTTATGCCCAGGGGGCATATAAGGTTTTTATAGAAAGCCTTTTCGTAGAGACTTCAAAAAGGGCCCATTTGATTGGAAACTGAAAGGGCTAGTGCCCTTTTTAATAGTCAAAAGTGATTGGAGGGCAGCTAACCCCCCTATCACGCCCACCTTTTCCCCAAACATATCCAATCAAAATTTTGAGATACCTATTTTGTTCAACGAAGTTGAAAATTCTGGAAATTAGGTCTTCCTAATAAAAATGAAACCAATAATGAACTTATAAGTTAAAAAAACAAAACTAATATTCAACTCAAAACGAACAGAAATTACTAAATAATTGAACGAGGAAGTTGTCTGTCTTGTACCACAATTATAAATTTTTTTGTAACAGTTATTACAAGAGTTAAACAGTTAAAACATTATAAGAGATAAAACAGTTAAAAGAAACGGATATTAGACTTAATAATAAAAAAAAAAAACAATAATGAACTTAGAATGTACCCAAAATAAAATTGATATTCTAATCAAAATCAAAACGAACAGAAATTACTAGATATATGAAGTGGGAAAATTTCCCCCTTGCACTCCAATCATAGCGCAGTGTTTATACGCATTTTATATGCAGTTTTTCTCAAAAAAAAAAAAAAAAAAAAAATCAATGCCGTATCCAGAGAAAATTGGTTACCAGGCAGCAGCTCATCCCCCCTCACCTGAAGGTGAGAGGGGGGGGGGTGGTGGATAATTCTACTCATTAAAAGCTACAAAGATGCAAATAAACTAATGTTGATGCATTTTGTTAAACTTTCTTTTGTAAGCCCCCTCAAACAAAACACCCAAAACAAGGCATCCAAAGTGAAGGGCGTTATTGTGTTTCACCTCCCCCCCAATCCCCTCACTCAAAGGTCCAATTTTAGTCATAAAATAAAATGGCTACAAAAATGCATCTAAATAAAAATTACTTAAAATATATATTGCTTTCAGTAAAGCGCGTATAAACGTTGTGCTATGATTGGAGTGCGAGGGGAAACATTTCCCACTTCATATATCTAGTTAATATGAGTAGGGTTCTAAACCCCAAACTTTCTAAAACAACGCTTTTTTTATAAAAAGCGTTGTTGTAGAAACTTCAAAAAGGGCTCTTTCGATTGGAAATTGAAAGGGCTAGCACCTTTCTAATAGTCGAAAATGAGTCAAAAGCACTCGATTATGCAGAATCAGTCGTCTCTGGTCTGGTTTCAAAAGTTGCTAGTTCTAGTGCCCATCTTAAGAGCCAAAAGCAATCAGAGTCAACAAACCCCTAATTTGTACCTTTTTTACCCAAGAAACTCATTACAAGTAAAAGAGCGTCGCGTCAACATTTCAACATTCAGTGAAAGGGGCTCATTGGACTGGCAATCAAACGCTCTAGTGCTCTTTTTAAGAGTCAAAGTGATCAGAGGGCAGCTACCCCTCCCCCTACACACAAGTCGTATTGTCTCGAAGTGCGTCGATTGGAAATTGAAAGGGCTAGTACCCTTTCTAATAGTCAAAAATGATTCAAAAGCCCTCGATTGTGCAGAATCAGTCGTCTCTGGTCAGGTTTCAAAAGTTGCTAGTTCTAGTGCCCCTCTTAAGAGCCAAAAGCAATCAGAGTCAACAAACCCCTAATTTGTACCTTTTTTACCCAAGAAACTCATTACAAAAGAGCGTCGCGTCAACATTTCAACATTCAGTAAAAGGGGCTCATTGGATTGGTAATCAGACGCTCTAGTGCTCTTTTTAAGAGTCAAAGTGATCAGAGTGCAGCTACCCCCTCCCCCCTACACACAAGTCGTATTGTCTCGAAATGCGTCTAATAGAAAATTTGAGACATCCATTCTATTTAAATTGTCTAAATATCATATAACAAGGCTTTTGGGGTTGAAACAAACCCCAAAGATTAGGGGCAAGGGTTGTAAGTTATGCCCAGGGGGTATTTAAGGTTTTTATGGAAGGGATGTTTGACTTCAGAAGAGACTCAGTCTTTCTCCCTGAAAAAGACTATGTCAATATAAAACAAACAGAAATTAATCAAAAAAACTTTTGTCGTATTATCCCGAAATGCGTCTAATACAAAATTGTGAGACAAACATTCTATTCAAAATAGTCTAAATATCATATAACAAAGCTTTTGGGGTTGAAACAAACCCCATAGATTAGGTGCAAGGGTTGTAAGTTATGCCAAGGGGGTAGTTAAGGTTTTTATGGAAGGGATGGTTGTTTAACTTCAGAAGAGGCGCAGTTTTTCTCCCTGAAAAAGACTATGTCAATATAAAACGAACAGAAATTATTCAAAAAAACTTTTTGCACAAAATAAGTTTTTCAAAAAAAAATAAAAATAAACAACTCCATTAAACCAAAAACGAACAAAAATAGAATCAAATAATCTACCAAGCATACAACTAACACAAATCAGTATCAATTAATAAATGAAACCCAAAACAAACAAAAATTAATATAAGTCAAACTCAAAACGAGCAGAAATTAATCTGAGTAGGGTTCTAAACCCTATGCTTTCTAAAAGCCAGAATATAATGTGTACTTTACTGAAAAAATTCAAATGAATTTACTGACAAAAATGTACATTGTCAGTTTAATATGCTTATATTCTACATATGCTTATACTTATTCCCTAAAGTATGAATTCATTTTTTATTTCTTAAAGTTATAAAGGGAAAACATTTAAAAAAAATTTTTTTTCGGTGAATATGGCATGTAGTTGCTGTCCCTGTAGTATTATTACTATTTTTTATTTATTTTTTTCTTTTCATTTCTCCCTTATTTTTCTTTCTTTCTTATTATAGCGAATTTAAATGACGTTATATATATGTATTTTTTTTTTTTACCTGTTTCACCCCACGTCAACCGTTTGGTTTTGGGTGAATCATATTAATTTTTGTATTTAAATTTTTGCTAAAGTTAATTAAATATATCACTATCCCTATCAAGTAATCAGCATTTCAAGCGGCTTTCTTTTTCAGGGACGACCAATTACGGTAGACGGAAATATGTTTTCAATACACTGACTTTGTCGAAAAAAAAAAACAAAACAAAACAGGACATAACTTATAAGTCTACTACTGACAGGAATTACAGTGGGACCCAATAGGGCTCGGCCCTTCCCTAAATTCTGAACTTTCTTGAATTTTTATGCACTTTACGATCAAATTATTTATGCACTAATTTTTTTACTTTGACATTTTTAAAAGTTTGTTGAAATTCTACAAGCAGGCTAAACACATATTTTAGAGTGCTGGATTTGATCAAAACTATGCCTCTACAAACTCCTCTACTAGTTTTTAATAAAAAGTAACAAGAAATAATAGAGTAACAAAGTAGACTAAAAGTAGAGTAAAAAGAGTAACAAAGTAACAAGAAATAATAGTAATTACTTAATTACTTACTTAAACTATAAGAAGAAATCATTGAGAAACTTTAAAAAAATCTAGTGCAATGACCTGTTTATTAAAGTTAAATAGTTTTTGCTTCAAAAAAAAAGGTGAAAAATAAGATTATATTTAATATTACATTATGAAAAATTATTTTAAATTAAAAAACAATTTTTAAGATCAAACTGTATTGTTTAATTTTAGATAGTCAGATAGATAGACATGTCCTTTAAACTTAAATCATTTTTGCTTCAATGGACGGTAGAAAAAGAAGATTATATTTAATTTCACATTAAAAAGAATTATTTAAAATTTAAAAGAACAATTTTTAAGATAAGATTGTATTGTTTAATTGTAGATAGTCAAAACAATCACAGGCAAATTCGATCATGCGAAAAAAACTAGAAGAAGAAATTCAAGGAGAAGATTCTTTGCTGGTCTTCATTTTAACGCAATAGCCATCTGGCTTACTGAATTTTGCCGAATCTGGCTTCCTGAATTTTGCTGATTATGGGATCCTGAATTTAATTTGTGTGTTTGACCATAGAAAATACCCTGTAGTACATATAGACAGGGCTTGGATAATTTGGCCTGTTATATTAAACATCAAACAGCCAAAAATTTGATTCGTAATTTTTGTTTTTGCATTAATCTTATTTTTAAAGAATCTCCTTGCGATTGTATTAAGTAAAGGGCCAATTAAGCCCTTTGACGCTAAAACTTTAAAAAAATAGAGAAAAAAAAAACTGACTTGACTAGTTTAGCTTTTGAAAGACTGAACTATTGGTACAAAAAAAGTATAAAGAATACGGTATTTGACTTTGCAGTCCCTACTGGCAGTGCTGATCTCCGTTTCATGGCCCTTCACCCAGGAAGTGCAATGGGGATTATAATCATAGACCTAAATAAAAATACCTTTGGCTTTAATCCGGAGTTAAGTTTGATTAAAACGATTTCAGATATTCCAAGAGACTTGGCAACACAGCACTCCTCCGGAGTAAGACGATTAAACTGAAAGAGAATGAAAAAAGATTATACAACAGGATCTTTAATTATGGCTTCATTATGGTCTTTTCAATGATTCGTCAACAATATCAATAGTGTTAATTGACAAGCAATCAACACTATTGTCACTGATATCAATGACATGATCGGTCAAGACTACAGTTCTAAATTTGCTAACACTGAAAAGATGTTCATGATTGCGGTGCTAGAAAAGATAGCGGCAATAGTAAACCGTAATGAGATTCTAGAATGCCGCAATGACGATCTAGAGCAGGAAATAAGGCCGAATTATGTCCAAATCCATAGACTGTCTCAGACAGGTAGAGAAACATTGACCAATAGCGTCATAGAGATCTGAAGTATAAGATGGGAATCTGGATGCATGTTACTGATATCATGTCAACCCAGCGCTTCGTACTCGAGTTACTTCAGAAGATAATATTCTCCCGCAAATTCTTGTCACTTTTCATTCCTCTGATTGTGCAAAACGTGTGTTCGCGAATAAGAGAAAACCAACATGATCAAAAATATTTATATCTGAGAACTTAACGCCAAAGCGTAAACAACTGCTAAATATGGCACACGATGAGTTTAGAAACAGGAATGTGTGGAATGATGGCGGCCGCGTACAAGCTAAATTGGAAAACAGCTCAGTCATCTCGATAATCAGGTCATTGAATGACCTGATCAGTGATCATTAATCGACTATGGTGACATTTTTGAATCAATGTTAGTTTTTTTTTGTTCCTTGGGATTCTCGGTTTTGCTTCCTCAATCTTTTTTATTCTCAATTTTCTTGTTTGTTTCATTTTTTCGTTGTTGTTTATTAAATTTTTTCTTCTATATTATGATTTTATCATCCTTCTAATTTCATTTTTTTTTGTGATTTTTATATTTGTCAAAATTTGCCAATTGTTGGTCCCTCAATTGTTCAAGTTATCCGAATGCCATTGTTGTGGGGATACCGAGGTGCGTGGTGAGCAGCATGTGATGGATCACGGATAATAAATTTTGAATTTGTTTGAGTATAATTCGGGTGACATCTCCTCCTTGCGTGAGTGACTACCTCAAATCTAAAATAACCAAACTGAGCTTCTTAATATAATTAAAAGTTCAGCAGGCCTGTCTAACAATTTACCATTAGATACTCATTCTTCATTTGTTAGTAAGTATATATCAGATTTAGCTCGGGTATCTAGACGAGGTGGTAACTTCTCTGTGCTTCAGCTTAATGCTCAGGGTGTTTGTTCTTCATCTGATGAGTTGAAACAAATAGCATGCAGTGGCCACTCACTACTCAACTGAGCACGCATTTGAAAATCTTGGGAATTGTTCTATATTGATACAAGAGGTAGTGCTTATTCTTGGTTTCTTGTATATTTACAAGGTAGAGTCACCTCGGTTGATCCATTCTTTTGTAATCCTTCCAAAATAGAGTTTGGCGTTCCATAGGGATCTGTTATTGGGCCAATACTCTTTTTTAATTTACTTTAATAATCTTGTTGATGCAGTTGAAAAGCTCAAAACTTACGATTTTCTGTCGCCGTCGTCAACTAGCATCAAGCAATAACTGTGACAAGAGTTCATCTTTTCCGGATGTAAACATGACAGCCCTTTTTGAAAGTTATCCAGGGGATTGATGTAAATTACCTTGCTTTAGATATTCGAAAGTCATGCTTTTTTATCTTATCAAGAGTCTCAAATGCCTGTCCTGACTTAAATGAAATACATGTATC
Source organism: Artemia sp. Kazakhstan ARC1039 (assembly GCA_029168905.1). NCBI lineage: Eukaryota > Metazoa > Arthropoda > Branchiopoda > Anostraca > Artemiidae > Artemia > Artemia sp. Kazakhstan ARC1039. The sequence goes on along the minus strand of JAQQPU010021026.1, from coordinate 312 downwards.
AAGAGGTTCTCTAAGTAGACCTAAGGATCGTTAAGTTCGATTTCTAGGCATCTTAATTGATGAAAATCTTACATGACCTTATCAAGGTCATGTAAGATGATCATATTGACCTGATCAAGATAAAAGTATCCAGGAACCTTTGAATCCTTAGAAAACTAAAACACAAATTTCAAGGGTCATTCTTAAAATCCTTTTCTACTGCCTAGTCCAGTCTCACGATGTCCTGTTATCTAGATGTCAAATTTTCCCTCATCACTGAAACCACTTTGAAAGCTTTATGGTACAGCACGGACTATTATTTGGGAAACCAAC
>JAQQPU010021025.1:0-15017 GCA_029168905.1 Artemia sp. Kazakhstan ARC1039 | reverse complement strand
CAACACTTTTAACTTGCGATTTAATTTCACCAGCACTGACAAACTGCTTTCTATCCTGGAGAAAAGATTCCAATAGACGATAAAACATACCTCGAAAACCACAATTCCTCAGCTTCACCAGAAGAATTCCATGGTCCACTGCATCAAAGGCTTTCACAATGTCCAAAAAATCAGATGCAACTTTCCACCCTTGATCGACAGCATCGTTCACAAAAGTCGTGAGAAAAAGAAGAGCTTGATCTGTCGACATTGCTTTACGGAATCCAAACTGAGTTTTACTAAAATACTTTTTATTCTCAAGAAAATCAACCATCCTGCCACTAATCAATTTTTCAAAAAACTCTCGATAAAACTGGCAGCAATGAAATAGGCCTATAATCATTCGGCAAATTTTTTTCCCCGCCCTTAAAAAGCGAAACCACTCTAGCAATTTTCATAAAATCGGGAAAAACACCAACTTTTAGGCACATATTAAATAGAACACAAACCTGGTCGCATATTTCCGAGAAAACATACTTAAGTACACGCAATGAAAGGAAGTCAGCACCCGAAGCATTATTTCTCATGTTCCACAATGTGGTACGTAATTCACTAGCAGTTACTGGTTTCAGATATGCAGATACATCACTTTCCTCAGGTAAAAACTGGTGGCATGTTCCATCCTCAGAAAATTTTCTCGTGGAGTTCGCTATCCGTTTACCAACAATAGAAAAATGGTCACACATATTATCTACAATCGAAGCATCAGTGTTGAAATTTTCAGGTAAAATTGAACTTTTGGAAGGGCTGAGAACAGAGTAAATTACTCTCCACGTTCGCCTGGGATTACCTGCACTTTTTTAAACTCATTTCGATAATAATTAATTCTCGCTTCTCGTAATAGGTTATTGAGTTCACAATTATATTTCTTGTATCTCACTTTCGCCTCAGGAGACACTACAGAATATTTATATAGCAGTCTTCGATTTGATATGGCCTTCATCAGTCCTCCAGTAACCCAGGGTTTTCTAGGGGTAACATGAAACGCCGGCTTTTTAATAACTGTACAACTTTCTTTTAGTAATTTAGTTATTTCTGAATACCACAATGAAAACTTTTCATTCACTTGCAGATCACTACTTTCTAAAAAGTCAAATTGAGTGTTCTTTAATTTTCTTCTGAATATGTTAAGAGCCTCAGCATCCATTTTCAATGCAAAAATTTGTGGTGGTATATTCATAGCTGTAGGGACACCAAACTCTCTAATAACAACAAGAACACCAAAATGATCAGAAACATCATTCAAAATAACATCAGCAAAATCATACTTCACATTAACAAATATATTATCCAAAAGTGATTCTGAGCGCAAAGTCACTCGACTACATATATTAACTGTCGGTCTTAAACCGTAACCCAACATAACATTTAAAAAATCACGAACTCTCGGGTTTACATTTACTGAAAATAGATCAAGATTAAAGTCTCCACAAACAAAGCATGGGCGATTTAAACCTGACAACTTATCCATTTGCCGCTCCAGCAAATCATTAAATTCCTGCACATTTCCAGATGGAGGTCGATAAACAACCACCACAAAGAAAAATTTTCCTGACTTACAAAGTTCAACCACCATTGATTCAAAAACCATCTCTTTATTCACACGTAGATCATTCCGTATTTTCATTGTAATATTCTTCCTGCAATATAAAGCCAATCCACCATGTAATCGTGATTCCCTATTCTGCGTCACACAGTCATAACTATCAATTTCAAGTAGACTAATTGTATGATTAAGAAGCCACGTTTTATTCAATGCAAGCACATCTAACTCAGAAAACTTACATAGTTCGGTATAAAAATTAAATGAACTAGAAAGACCTTGACAATTCAAATGGAAAATGCTCAAACTTTGCTGACCCATAGTAGATTTATTTCCAATATCAACTGGAATTTTATATTTAACCACTGGAAAATCCTCCATCGTTCCCTCATCATAATCCGGATTTAAGACCCCATTCCCCAGAACATCCCAACTCAACGAATTTCTCTCAAGTTTTTTCAATCTATTATTGTCATAATCCAACTCATTTTTTCAAGACACAAGCTTAGAAGGCAAACGAGGAAACTCATAGAAAAATTAACTCTACTTACAACAACCACAAGTCATCTCCAGTATCCAGGAGGGCCGCAATCAATAACAAAAGAAAAAAACTGAAAAAAAGAGAAAATAAATTAAAAATAAAATTTATCATAAATAAAATACAAAATAAAAAGATACAACATAACATAAATAGCGACGAAAACCACCCTGCCATTTCATCATAACAATAAGTACAACAACATGGAACCCTCCATACAAGACAGTAGAACACGTTCCATTGTCTCGTACAAAAGAAAATCCCCGCCGCTGCACCCACTGCCCATACAATATAATAAAAAAAAAACTCATGGAAAATAAAAAGGGAAAAATCTCACTCAAATTAAAAAATACAAGATAATGCAATCGAGGAAAAATATAATTGGTTTTCTTCATCAGGCACACACTTGAGTTGACAAGATGTATGTTTATTAATGTGTCAACTCTATCATATAGAGTTGACACATTAATAAACATATATTGTTGTCAGATATGAAATAATGGTCCCATTGTTTATATTTGAGTCTCTTAACTAAAATGGCTGTTGACTACTGTCTTAGGTGAATGCTGTGAACTTGAGTGCCTCTTTTCTTCTGAATGAGATGACATATGGTCTCAGTCTGCATTTGATTACTCAGATTCTGCAACAGGAAAGGTGTCCTATTTCAGGCAAATTGCAGAATCATGTAAATATTGGGTTGTACCTGTATCCGTGATTAAATTTAAAAAAAACAAGTTTTTTCAACTAAAAGTAAGGAGCAACATTAAAACTTAAAACGAACAGAAATTATCATAGAAAGCGCAGTCGCACTGCCTAAGTAAAGAACGATGTTGGCACAATGTATTTTTTTTTCCTTTAGACCAGGGCACTTCGTATCGAAGGAGTTGTCGTAGAAACTTGGGAAAGGGCTCATTCGGTTGGAAATAGGAATAACTAATCCCCTTTTTAATTGTGGAAAGTGATTGGACGGCAACTAATCCTCCTCCCACGCCCACCCTCTCATTTGCCCATTATGTTCAAACACAAAATTTTGCCTTAGGATAAAATCAAAATAAACTGTGTTAATGCTAATTCCCAATAAGGCATCTCAGCAGTATCCCAAGAACGACTCAGGGTATTATGTTCAAACTTTCGGGGCTATTTCTGCTCTTAAAATTTAACCAAATCAAAATAGCGTAAGTGTATCCAAGCTATCAAATAAAGTAAACAGATTTTTTTGCCAATGGTATTAAGTTTTCTATTTCAGGTCAACTAGAGGAAGTATGAAACTAAATTAAACACTACTATTCGTGTCCAGATTTTTAATTGGGTGTATGTTGTTAAAAGTTGCTGAAAATTTTTCTCCGGCATACAAATAGCAGGCCAAACTATAAAGTCTTAAAAAAAATAATTAACTACTATTTTCATTTTCCCTGAAAAGACTATGTCAATATAAAACAAACAGAAATTAATTAAAAAAACTTTTTACACAAAATAAGTTTTTCAAAGAAAAGTAATGAACTCCATTAAACCAAAAATCAGCAAAAATAAAATCAAATAATCTACTAAGCGTGAAACTAACCCAAATCAGCATCGATAAATAAATGAAACCCAAAACAAACAGAAATTACAATAAGTCACCGAGTCAAGTCAAAACGAGCAGGAATTAAAATGAGAACAGAACTCAAAACCCTTATGCCTTCCCATGGCCAGAACATAAATTACACTTTACTAAAAAAATACAAATGAATGTGCATTGTCAGTTTAATATACATATACTGATATTTAGTAATCAAAATGTTAATATTATTCGATTTATTAAAGTTATAAAAGTAAAAACATTTATATTTTTCAGTAAAGTGCAAGTTATGTTCTGGCCTTGGGAAGGCATAGGGGTTTTAAGCCCTACTCATGTTAATTTCTGCTTGTTTTGAGTTTGAAAAAGTTTGCCAAGTTTATAAATGGCCTAAAAACAACGAGTTTTGTTGGCCTGTAGAAAAATGTGTCTGTTTTAATATATGTTACTCCGAACGATTTCTTCCAGTACTGTCAAGAGTAATGTACTGTATTAGAAGAGAAAGAAAAACAAAGGAATGGAAAAAGAAAGTGAATGAAAATGTTTTATGTAAAACTTTCATAGATAGTGCTATACGTCACCGACGATCCGCGTGTTAAATGTTAAAAAATCTAGTTAAAGGAAAAAAATTTGGGATATGGTCCTTTTTTTGTCTTCGGTACATTTTTCATGCAATTTGTGGTAAATTTTATTTAAGGTGTTGGTAACATTGATTAGAGCTCCAATATAGGTAAACCGGCGTTAACAGGTTCTCAGTTATGATGCTCTTATCAAAAACTATAAACAACCACAATTTTAGTAACGACGGTTTGTAAGAATCCTTAAGAGTTTATATTAAAATTTTGCATTAAATTACTTACATGGATCCATACAAATTTAAACAAATTTTAAGGTGCAAATTTTGAAAAAAAAAACCGATTTTGTTTTAGAAATACTTATAAAATGTTTTTCAAATTATATTTAACAAAAAAAACTTGAAAATACATTTTAAACGCATGAATAGCATATACCGAAAATATAAATGCCGAAACGAGAAATTGCAATATGGATCAAGAATCTTTGGTGCTAATATAAACAAAATTCGTCATTTTTTTTCTGTACAGCTAAAAGGAATAGATATAAAAAGAAAAGAGGGGTTAATGAAAATTTTGAATAACCACTACGGGAGAGATTATTTAAAAACACCGGGGAATTTTGTTTTTAGCGAGATTTAAAGGAAAAATATTTTTAGTTCCTTATTTATATAGCTCTATGTCTAATTTCCTTCCAATTTGGAGGGACAGAGGAGATGGCTTCCTACTATTCTCCATGGAGAACTTCCCTACAAAATATTTGTAATCGAAAAATTTGATAAATAATAATCTAATATAACTAATAACTAATAATCAAAAGTTAAAGAATGACTAATAATCAAAAGTTAAGTTTACTCCACATTTCAGTTCCTCGAAATTTTTCAGTCCAATCTACACCCAATACAAACCAATGGTATCCTAGCCTAGGTAAATTTGGTGTAGGAATTTGAAAATAGTAACGGTTATAGACTGCTGCAATTTTGTATAAATAATAATCTGGTTGGTACTTCCACATTAACCAGAACACACTTGAGAAGTTTGCTCTGTTAAATCTGAGATAACCCACTTACCTTTCTGTGTTCGGAGAGAATTAGCTTAGGCTCAGTGAAAGAATCCACAATGTAGGTAAATTTTAATTGAATATTTAATGTATAGAGTTTGTATATTGGTTAAGTTATTTTAGGTAGGTATTTGATAGAATGCGTTCTGTGTGGTCTGCTTTCCATAATTATCTGCTGTAGGTTCCATAATTTTGTTACTAAAGTATTGTATTTCCATTATATTTTAGTATATTTCACTATGATTAACCTAACTTCACTTGAGTGTTTTCCGGATAATTCGGAGATACCATCTGGTTATATCCAATACTGTGTTTGGTAATAAAATTGTCCATAAGTTAAAAAGGTATTCACATGATAAAACGACCAGTATTATTTATTATGTTATTATAAACCAAAAACTGGCAGGATCGAATCAAGATATTAGGTAAATAGGAACGTTTTTATAAATGACAATAGTCGAAAAAAACTGGTTTTTATTATAATTCTCGAATCAAAATAGTATGATAATTACCAACTTATTGAAATAATCATACCACTATTTTTTATACGATTTTCTTCTTTTAAACACCCCCCCCCTCCCTCTTATGTTTTGTTACTAATTCTTTCGTAAATTCTTCTAATTTTCTAACTTGTTTATCTATTCATTTTTAAGCATCTTATTACATTTTTTTGCTGTCTGTTAGTCATCTTTTTTTCCCCTAGTCCATCGATCTCAGATTATTGCTAGCAAGTTGTAAGAGTTTAACCTCCACGGTTCTTTCCAAATTTGTGGACTTGAGGCTGAGTTGGTAAATATAACATTACCTTCTGGAAACCTGTCATTCGTGCCTAGGGCCAGGGCCATATCCAGGGGAAAAATTTAGGGGGTTTGAACCCCTTTGTGGCTTAGTCTGGGCCCAAAAAAGAAAGTTTTTCGCTAGTAATTGAATATAGTCTTTCAATATGTGAGTTTAAGTCTATATCGGCGAGAACTATTTGAAGTTATGCTGCCAAGCTTCCGTTCCATCAAGCCACTGTTCCTTCCGATCTAAAAACTTTTCGTTCCAGCATGCTTTTTGCCTGGAAATCATCGTTCTGGAAGGTGGGCACCAGTTTCAAATCGATATTCTTTCAGGAGACTTACAATTTAAAAGATTTTTAGGAAAGTCCGTAACTAGGATTTTTGTTTGGAGGGATATTTTTCTTTGAGACTCCCGGAGGGTTTACAAAAAAACTTCACATAATTTGTCATCAGAAATTTTTGAAATGCATTTTTTTACTTTTTTACGAGTCAGAGAAAAATATTGGGGGGAGGTCAAACTCGGTAACCCCTTTCTTCCTGGACATGGTCTTTTTTCGAGGAGTTAACAATTTAAGTTTTAACGTACACATTGATAGAAAGAATTCGGATTAGAGACTTTTTAGAGAGAATTTAGAGACTTGAATTTAGAGACTTGCTAGTGACATTTGGCTATTAGATCGTAGTCACCTTCATTGATGAGGAACTTTCAGCTTTCCCTAGTTTGTGTACCTATTTCTAGCTCCTGATATGGATTGTGGAACCAGCTGTTTGGTCCAACAAATGTGCCCTTGGGAATAAAATGACCCACCACAGCCCCTTGGGAAAGGGCTATTAGTTGTGAAATTTGCTGAAATCGTTCATCTATAGTATTCGTAATTGTAATTTGCATTTCAAAGTCTTATGGTGGAGATTGTGTTAAAATTGAGAGGTTACCAGTTCAAAACTGATTATTTTCTGATTTTTGCTGAAAAAATGAAGATTTATGACTTGAGTACAAAAAAATCTTTACAAAATGCATCAAAAACTGGCTTGTATACAGTTTTGTTACTTTTTTAAGAATCTGGAGGGGCGGGGTGTGAAGGCTTCGAACCCAGTAAACTACCCCCCCCCCCCTGGATACAGCCTTGTTGAAATGTCATGCTACTATTCTTGAAAGAGTAGAATTGTCATTTCACGTTTTTTATAGTCACGCTCTTTCGCGTTTTAACTCATATTTTAAGTTAGTTTCTGTAATTTTTTTCTTATATTTGTTCCTTCAAACTATTCAACGTTCAAATTTTATTTATGCTCAAATAATTCGAAGTTTTTCATGTTTTCGTTATTCTTCAGTTTTTGTTTGTCAGTTTATCGGTAAAGTTTTTTTTTTTTTTGCTAAATTATTAATTTTTAGTTTTGTGTTAATTGTTAATTTTAGTTTTGTTTTCATTGTTTAAAAGCATAATCCAAAGGCACTTAATGTAAATATTCATTATTCTTATACTCTTGTGGTCATATTTAAAGATTTATTTTGATAAAACTAAAAAAAAAAAAATGAGAAAATGTGTTAAAAGCAGAAATCAGATAGGTTTTGACGCATGAGACAAAGAATAAGACAATACTAAATAAAAAATAAAATCAAATAGCCAAAATAGCCCTTTTCTGTTCTTCTATTAAAAATTTCCTTGCATCTCTTCATCAATGACACCCATTATTGCCAAACGAATTCCCCTTTCCTAGTCACTTTCTCCTCTTCAACCTTGCCTCCCTCACTGCGCTTCAACAAAAATCATCCTCCGATTACAAATAAATACAGAAGAAATTTTTTCCCGTACATAGTCAGTATGTTGAATAAGTGAACATTCTGTCCCCAACTCTCATTTTACCTTCCAGTTGTTTATCTTTACTTCGCAAACTTTTAGCTTTTTTATAGTTTCTCCCTCTCTCTCTCTCTCTCTCTCTCCCTACTCTCTCTCTCTCTATCTCTCTCTCTCTCTCTCTCTCTCTCTCTCTCTCTCTCTCTCTCTCTTTAATTTAGTAATTTTTTTGTCGCGAAAATACTGTCCATTAGTTTTTTTTTTTATTCACTTTAATCCTGTAAGTTTTAATTTTTTTGACATTTTTAAAAATTTTTATAGCCTCCTTAACTTTCTGAAAACTTACTTTTTTTTACTGACTACCCCTATTATATTTTTTTTTTTTTTCTGTTGATAGAAAACGGGAATTTGGCCCATTTGGGCTTCACATAGTATATTTTCAAAAATCAATCTTAGCCTATCTTCTAAGTATATAAATTACTCTTTTTTAATTTTTATTTTTTACTTCTGCCCTAAAACGTATTTAGAACTAAAATCAATATCTCTGCTAAACAGAGTCGAGAATTATTGCCAGATCAGAGCTTTAATTTCCCTAGTAGATGTAGATGGAATCAGCTAGAAATTACTAAATAAGAGTCAGAAGGTGTGACACAAAATTATTAACACGCTTAATTGCAAAGTATCTCAATTGATAACACGTTAAACCAGATAAAAATACAACTGACAACAAGCTTAAATACATCAAGCTAGAGCAGTAAAGCCCTATTTTCATTTGTCGTTTAACAACTAAGCTAGTGAATCAAGGAAGCTGCAATCTCAATACATAATCTCAATACAACATGGCGTTTCTAATCCAGAAATGGTGTTTCCAAATGGCTGTTGTCATTTGACGAGCCGCCAAAAGAAAACATGGCTTTCGGGAGTTTTCATATGGGAGAGTTTTCAAACTGCATCCATATTCACACTCACTTCAAGCGTTTCACATAGTAAGTTACCAATTTCATCACCTGAGTCTTTTGCTCTGATTAGATAAAAAAACAAGTTTTTTTTTTAAACTGAAAGTAAGGAGCGAGATTAAAACTTGAAACGAACATAAATTATTCAGTATATGAAAGGGGCTGCCCCCTCCTCAACGCCTCGCTCTTTACACTAAAGTTTTTTATTGTTTTAAAAAATAGAGCTGTGAGAAAGAGTGAAACTCTAGTGTAAAGAGCGAGGCGTTGAGGAGGGGACAGCCCCTTGCATATACTGAATAATTTCTTTTCGTTTTGAGTTTTAGTGCCACTCCTTACTTTTAGTTTAAAAAAAACTTCTTGTTTTTATTTAATTTCTGAACATTTTTGAATTAATACAGGTTTTGATTTTGGCTTACTGTACATGAATAATTAAAACAAAATTTGCAAATTAATTCTACTTTTTTTTGCTAAATGGCTCCCTCGAAATTTTGATCTGGCGATTTTGAGAAAAAAGGGGCAGAGGATTGGGCCTAGTGGCCATCCAATTGTTTTTGATAAGTTAAAAAGGACACTAGAACTTTTCATTTTATTCATGAACTTTTTTATTAGAAATAAATATACATAACTTACGAATTTCTATATTCGTATATTTTTATTCAATAAATTAGGGCGTTCGCCCCCTTGTCAATACCTCGCTCTTTACGCTAAAGTTCGAATTGTGTTCCAATTCCTTAAGAATGACCCCTCAATCACAAAGGCCGTTAATTAGAATAAATAGCTCTTATGAAAGTACAAAAAAAACTTTAGCGTAAAGAGCAAGATCTTGAATCCTTGGGATTACTGTGCAATACTCAGTTTGGTTTAGAAAGGGTCACTCAACAAGTCATGCGATGTATTATTTGGTTGATAATATCAAGATTGCACTTGAAAGTGAAAAAATTCCGATAACAATTTTTATTGATTTTAAAAAGGTTTTCGATACGGTTGTATTTGAATTATTGCTGTGTAGACTTAATGATTTAGGCACCAGGGATAATTGTTCATTAAGGGACAATTGTTCATATTTAAATTCATTAAGTTTAGCCCTGTTCGTTCACACTCTCTTAATTTGTATCTCTCCTAAGAATAGTTCTCTATGGATTTCTTCAATTCTTTTTTTGATTTTGTTAGGGGGCATCCATGTAATATTTATTAATGTCTCCTCGCTAAGTGCTAACAAAAAATTTTCTGTTGAATTAACTCCTGTCCTCTAGGCACTTCCTGAAATTTTTATTTCTCTGTTAATTCTGACTAAAACTGAGGTATTTATGAGCACTTCATTGGGGTATCAGAACCCCGCCGACTATATAGTAATCAACTTTAATATTATTGGCCTTAATCTGCTAGCCTACTCATTTTTAGTGTTATTCTAGGGTATGTCCTTCCATGACGACAAATGTCCTTTTGAGGGGCCACTGTAATTATGAATCTAGTCTCAGCAGTCCCCTATATCAGGAATGATGTAGTTCAATGACTCTGGGGTGGATTTGCCGTAGATAATCCCACTCTAACACGATTTTTTACCTTTCATTTCTTAATTCCTTTTTTAACTGCCGGTTTGACCATAACTGCATTGATGAGCGAGATCTTGCGAGAGCGAGAGCGACGAATTTTGTTTTAATTAGCACCGAAGATTCTTGGTCCATATTACAATCTCACCTTTCGGCGTCAATATTTTCAATATGTGCAATTCATGCGTTGAAAGTATATTTCCAAGTTAATTTATTGTCAAATAAATTTGAAAAACACATCATAAATATTTTTAAAACAAAATCTGTTTTTTTGTTCAAATTTTGCAACTAAAAATTTATTTAAAATTGTATGAATCCGTGTAAGTAATTTAATGCAACATTTAAATAAATAATCTTAAGGATTCGTAGAAAACTGCCATTAGCACAATTAGAGTTGTAAATAATTTTTGAAGAGCTTCATAACTGACAACCATTAAACGCCGGTTTCTCTAAATTGGAGCTCCGACCAATTTTTAAATAACAATAAACAAAATATCTGTCAACAATTGTATATCTACAATCTGGTATATTTCTTAGTAAGTGTAAGCTGTCCAAGTTTTGTTTCTTGGTAATAAACGAGGACGTTCAGGGGATGGGATTTGAACATCTTCCGCTCTGAAGCTTCTCTGACTCATAAACCCCCAAAAAATTGGGAAAACCAAAAAAAAAAAAAAAAAATGGAAGTGATTTTTATAGTTATATTTAATGTGATAATATACTAAATATCTGGTGATTTTATCCCTGCTCACCATTCAAGGCTCTATCTAAAGTTGGCAATGATTCCTGGTATAAGTTCTTGTTCGCTTGTTGAAAGATGTCCAATAACCCAGAGAAATTATTGCAGATCTCTGTATGCTATTATCGCTTTTCTATGCTATGGGGATTTGAATCCCGGATTTGGTAATTATTTGGTTTTGATTGAGGGTTATTGGTGTGACTCTTTAAAATCAGTCAGAGTCAACCTAGCTCCAAATAGGGACCTGTGAAATCTGGGGAAAAAATAAGGGAAGCGTCAAATAATTTGCCCCAAATCACACACTACACTCCTTGCCGAAGACAGCGAATCAGGAGACCAGTATCTGCGCTACGTGGGCCATTGGTCAGAACGCGAATAAAAGTTTAAAGGTGAAAATGTCAAATACGAGCTTTAGGCGTTACAACAACAATGAATGAGTCTTGTATGACAACCAAGTAGTACTTCGTCTTTTTCTGAAAAATTCTGGTACCATTTTTTAACACAAGAATTAACATTGTAATAAATATCAGTGTTTTAAGGGTAAGAAATTGGCGTTCAACTAAATCCGGCGACGACCGGGATGCTTGTATAAGCACTTGAAACGAGTCTGTTAAAGCTGCTTTTCAAGCTAGAGCCAATTACAAACAAAAGTATGTCGACAAACTCAAAAGTGCCCCTACAACGCGGTGGTGGAGGGTCGTCAAAGAAGCTGGACCGTCATCTAAACCAACATCAATTCCCTCGCTTCGTGTTGAAGGGACGATGATTCAGTTAGGCTAGGAAAAAGCAGATGTTCATGCACGAGCTTTTTCAAAGGTCTCCCAACTTGATAAAGTCGGTCGTGAAGCTTTGGTTACATTCAGCTGGCTTAGCGCTCTAAGCACTTTACTAGTAGTTATGTTAGCGCTTGTGATTTTCGCATCTGTTCGTGGCGGAAAGGTGGGAGGGGAGACTCCGGCTGCATGCAGTGGTGGAAAGGGAGACTGTGAAACACATGCCTAATGTTTGTTTCGCCATGAACAGATGTGAAAATCACAAGTGACATTCTGGTTACCCTCTGATATCTTTTGACGCTTAAAAAGTGAACTAGAATTTTCATTCAAATGAGCCCTCTCTGAAGTTTATACGAGCATTCCTTCCATAAGAGCCATATATGCCCCCAGGGTATAACTTTTACCCCTTGCCTTGAAGACTGTGGGGGAAGTGTCCAGCTCAAAAACATAATTTCCAGAACTTTCAACTACAATGAACAAAATGGCTATCTCAAAATTTTGATTGGATGTTTTTGGGGAAATGGTGAGCGTGAAAGGGTTGTTAGTTGCCTTCCAATCACTTTCGACTATTAAACAGGGCACTATCCATTTAAACTTCCAATCGAATGAGCCCTTTTTGAAGTTTTTACGACAAGGCTTTCTAATAAAAGACCTTATATGCCCCCAGGCCATAACTTACAACCCTTGCCTTGAGAGCTGAAGGAGGGGGGGGGGAGGTTGTCATCCTCAAAGACCTAATTTCCAGAATTTTCAACTACTTTGAACAAAATGGCTATCTCAAAATTTTGATTATATTGGTTTTGGGAAAAGATGGGAGTGATAGGGAGGCTAGTTGCGCTCCAATCACTTTCGACTATTAAAAAGGACACTAGCCCTTGGAATTTCCAATCGAATGAGCCTTTTTGAATTTTCTACGACAAAGTTTTCTATAAAAACCTTATATGTCCCCAGGGCATAACTTACAACCCTTGCCCTGAGGGCTGTGGGGGGAGTGTCCTCCTCAAAAACATAATTTCTATCTGGAAATGAGCCGCTAGCACTAAAATCTCAAAATCACTAGTTTTTTTTCAAGTTCGCTCACTTTTTACATACAACACGTCAGTTGCTTTTTAAATATGAAATTTATTCATATATCAAGGACAATGTAAAACAAAATTAGAAAATCCCTTCTAACGCAATCTTTACCAGTGGCGTATTTAGAGGGAGGAAACAAGCCCCCCTCCCACCCCGCACAAAAAAAAGTCCCCTTGATTTTTTGTTGATCAATAATATATTGAAAGCGCTGCACAGTAATAAAACTTCTCCTCTTTATAAATCTTTTTTATATCTGTCTAGGTCTAGATCCTATACTTTTAAGACATCTCTTACGTCCTTAGCTGAGAATTTAGATTTTGAATTGAAAATGAAGTATTTTGCAGTATGCATCAAGACATGGCTAATTGTAGAAAGAAAAAGCCAAGACAGGTAACTGCCAAGGTAAAAAGCCAAGCTAGGTAATTATAAAACTCCACCATAGCCGGTCGCAAGCCCGTGCAGATAAAATCACCAGATATTTAGTATATTATCACATAAAATAGAGCTATGAAAATCACTTCCATTTTTTTTTTCTTGGTGTTCCAAATTTTTTTTGGGTTTATGAGTCAGAGAAAATTCAGAGCGAAAGATGTTCAAATCCCATCCCCTGAACGTCCTTGTTTATTACCAAGGGACAGCTTGGACAGCTTGGACCAAACAAAACTTCGACAGCTTGCACTTACTAAGAACTATACCAGATTGTAGATGTACAATTGTTGACAGATATTTTGTTTATTGCTATTCAAAAATTGGTCGGAGCCAGGGTTGCCACCAGCTCAAAAATAAAATCCCAATTTTTCTTCTAAAAAAATCCCGGAAAATCCCGTATTACGGTTTTTAGACTATACAACATAGGGCTGCACAGTGATGACGTAAAAATCAGAACGCGTAATTCGAAGTACGGTGAAATGTGGTTTCTAGTTATAACTAACAACTGATTGTCAATATTCCTAGTATTATTTCTGTGAAAATGTTCTGGTGGATTAGTAGGATCTACGACAAATATTTTAGGCCAAAGCAATTCACCAAAGCTCCGAGAAAACGTGTCGAAGCATCGACGTTTCATCGTTATTTGAATTTCCCGCCCAAGAATTGAAGTCACGGTTCGCAGCCATATATCGCGCCCAGACTATCCAATTTCTGGAAAATGGGACGGAAATCTGGAAAAAGGAATAGTCGTTCAGACTAGGCGTTTTTTTTTCAAAAACTTGGTGGGTTTTTCAGAAGATATCTGTACAGATTTATCGGCGCTATCCCCATCAAATCTGTTTTTCTGAGCCAAAACCTATAGAAAACAAATTTAGAGCCTCAGTTAGACAATTTACCTTTTTTCTATTCAAAACCATCTTAGACATCTATTTTTATACATCACTTATCGTGTCTAATCGTCTCCTTCTTCTGGCATTTTTTCCAAAAAAGCTGTCCACACTACCACTTCTGTCCCATTTTGCCATTTTCTGACCCTCTGATTCTTCCTGCCCAGAAAACATAAAAATGGGACGGGAGACCTGTCTGCATTCCAAGATTTCCGTCCCATTTTTTCCAGAAAATGGATAGCCTGGACGCGCTAATATTCAATATGGCGTGGCAAGCGGTAAAAGTTTCCTTTTATCACGTATTCACACGTCGCTTCCCTTTTACTATGCCTGCTTTTCTGTTTAGCAAAAGTCTCACCAATCAAGAAGCCGACTGCGGAACTATCATTCGTCTTACAAAAGAATCCTTTTGAAATAAGTATCCTTTTGAACAGAATAAGTACAATGCCGTACGCTTTTAATTACCTTTTCTGAGATTAAATTTGCCCGAGGCATTACACGGGGCAAAATGAACTACAATGACAAGAAAAGAAAGTCCTCGCTGTTTTTGTTATGAATTCGCCGCTCGTTGTTACATTGGAGTCAAATTTTCAAAAGTAAATACATTCTAAGACCACACTGGCTATACATGACAAATGAAACTCAGAGAGGAAAGAAAATAAAAAATAAAATAAAAAAGGTGAAAAAACGAGGATTTTGTCAGCCAGTGGCGAACCATGAAGAAGAAGAA
>JAQQPU010021024.1:0-15020 GCA_029168905.1 Artemia sp. Kazakhstan ARC1039 | reverse complement strand
CTGCAAGAACACCATAGAGAATCAAGACGCTCCTGTCTAGTTTTTGAAAATAAAAGTTTATTTTGGCCTGGAGCTTCATCATCTCCTGTTAAATGGATTAATCCTAATTGGTATAGTCCAATTGAAAGCTACTGTGCTTAGCATTTTCCAAGTCTTTCAGTAAGTTTTCAATTTTAACTTTTAGCAAAAGTGAATATGTATCCCATAGTAAACATTTCATTGTCCCTATTCCGGCCATTGACATCTAGACCCATTGTAATAATACTCCAACATGATTTTTTTTCATATTTTTAAGGTTGCACTGCCATTAGTAATATTTTTATTTAGAATTACATTTTCTTTTTCATATTATAATGCACCATATTGGAGTTTATGATGGGGATGGGTGTGAAGTTTGAATCGGCATTTCAAAAGAACGTTTTGTACGATAACATTTCGTTTCAGCACTAGGTCGGCAATAAGTTTTTGGTTCAAAGGTGTTCGTGCACACCTCCATCCTCTACCAAAAAAATCTTATATAGACTTAAAGAATCCTTACACACCGGTCTGCATATGCACGGAAAAATGAATCTTTTACTGAGTCATTAATTTCAACAGGTAGTTTGCCATCCATTTCAAAAATTCATCCTTGTGGTCCATTCTCCTCAACAGTGGCAATGTCGGTGATCTTAAGATCACAAGGATTGTCAAGCCATTTGTGATTACATAAAAGTAGCAAGGTATTGCTGACGTATAAAAAGAGTTCATCTTCAGAAAAACTGTCTTCTACTTTTCACCGATAGTCAGTTCTTTTTCCAGGATACGATCTACATGAATGACACAGCCTCCACTCATTGACCTCTCTTTAAATAGATACTGAACCAAGTCAGTTGTCGAGCCTATTTTTTCTATACTGATTTTAAGAATTAAATCAGTCCCCAGGTTAGGAGTTAAAAAGTAAAAACCCCAATCCAACCCACATTCCTCATAAATTTATTTTGTCTCTTTACACACAAATTCCAACAACGTCAATAGATAACATGCAAAGCAAATTTTGCAGTGATCCTCTGTATTTTTAAACCCTTTCTTTGTCCAAACTTTTTTTTAGCATATTTCAACTCGTCAAGCCGTCATAAACGTGCATTCACGATCATGAACAGAATCATAAAACACTTCGTTGGGCAGTAATTCTTCTCAAGAAGCCTCGACTCGGAGTTGCTGTACTCATACGGGTATATGTCCTTACACATTAATAAGTCATACTGTTAATCTTCTGGTAAGCGTTGTTTCAGGAGGGGAAAATATTAGAATTGTCACTTTTCTAGGCTTGAATTAACTGACTTAGTGATATTGTGAAAATACTTTAAGATACTAAAAAACCTAAGACCAGCAGATTCTCAGATTAGTTTTGTATTATATTATATGACAAAGAACTATATACTCATACGCCATCTATAACTTCACCTCTCTGAAAACATGCCGACGCTGGTAATATTTATTTTAAATCATGGTTGGAGTTATGTATAGAAAGCGGTAGAAAGACTGTTTCTGAACGTTTAAATTACATGGTTAATGGGCCATTCCGCAAAACTTATTCCCCCGATTAAATTATGGTGATTGATTGGTCATGAACACGGATTACCACCTCCCCACCCTATATGTAGTTTCTCTGACAAATCCAACACATACTTTCCTCTGTAATGTCCAACTCATCCTCTGGTGANATCCAACACATACTTTCCTCTGTAATGTCCAACTCATCCTCTGGTGAAAGGAACATCGGATAGGCTGTATATTGCAGCCGTGAAATTGACTTATTAGCAGTTTTAGTAAGTGCTGCCATGGCGGCACCCATATAATAATCGCCACTCGATTTCTCAAAAACGTCTACCAATTGTATGGTTTCCCTCAAGTACTCTGTGCGTGCGTGAAAGAGACTTCAACAGCTTCGTGTTCCTTAACACGATTTGAGTTTTTTGGATCGTACAAATTTGTGATTTTATCTTTGCAGTCCAACATCACGTTGTCACAGTGTAAGAGTGAATTTTGGAAATTTTTTAATCTTAAGATGGCTTTGCCATAAATAACCGTCTACACAGATTGATGTCCATGACGTTTGCAGTGCCTGCAATGGTGTTATAACATTAATTTTTTGGTAAATCTAGAAATACATATTGGACAATTAAAGCATTCCAACATTTATCACCTTTCCCCTCCCTTAAAACCCATTGAATTTCTTTAATTGGAAAAAATGTCTAATTGAATTGGGCTCTTTAGCAGACTCGTAACAAGCCATACCCAGTAGTTCCCCGATTTAATGGATGGAGACCTCACTGAAGTTATTAACGCCTTTTCTCATTAATTTCCCCCTCCTCAAATTCTGTATCATATTGTAAAACAGTAACACCAATCTTTAAATACTCATTGTCCCGCTCAAATTTATTTTTTCTTTAAGTTATATGCTGCCTAGAGAAATGTGTATGTAGCCTAAGACGAAAATATTTTACACCTTGACAAACCCTTAAATCTGAGTTTTTTTTAGCAACTTATTCCTCTCAACTCTTATAATAAATTCCTTTTTAAATTTACCCACATTAACATCTAAATTTGCAATTGCTCAAACCTCTGTTTCACTATTTTTATCATTATAATTATCTAATTTAGTCACAATACTGTCTATCCAGCCCAAAAATGAATCCTCAAAATTGTGTCAGTCTGGGTGAATTAGGATACTTGAATTTCAGTTTTCATGTAAACAGAAAATACATCACCCGACTTCTTTTTTAATTTAATTTTTGTGAGACAGATGGTTTGACCCTATGCCTCCCTCCTCATTCGTAAATCTGTCGTTTAAGAAGGGCTCCAATCTTTCTAAAATAGCATTGGACTATTTCTATTGGATTTGTCATAATGCTACCTGACCTAAGTGTATTAAAGGGGTCCCCAAAGTTAGCCATATAAACATATAAGTTATGCGAAGCAGAGTTAGACAACAAAAACTCTGGCAATACAGTGAATAAACCACTACCACTTTGTCGTACTTCCCACTGCACCCCCTCCTCACCGTCAATTTAAGTTTTAAGAAGTCTGGAGAACTCCAGGTCTACTAGCAGTCACTCATCAGTATTGGGTGTTAGTTATTCTTGCAATTGGTCTAAAAATTCAGCATCAAATCTGACACTGGCCACCAGACACTCTAAATAAATGTTGGAGGAAACTACAGTATCTAAGTTTACTCCTCACAAAATAAGTTTAAACACTCTTTTTCACTCTGTTTCGGGGGCTGTCGTGTTTCAATGTTGACACAGAGATTGTTGCAAAATTGTATCAGCGGTGAAAAAAAACAGATATGTCCCTGCAGTTTAAGAGATTGAAGAACCCTTGAGTTGCTGCTGGTGATATTGCGGCTAGGTGACCCTAAAATAATATAAACAAGTTATTTTCTTGTTTGTAATACCTTGGTTTTATTAAGTTAATAGAGAATATTTTTGCCATGTAAAGCATATAATTTTTTTAGGGGTGGGGCGGGTTGTGGACCAAAACCCTCGAAGAAGGGGCTCCCCAGCATCCTATTACCTGGGTAAATTTATTGTCCCTTTTTTACGAGAAAAAAAAAATTGTAATGGATTCTCATTTTACCACCGAAAACAGAACAGACAGGTAGACAGAGAGTTATTCTGGGAAAGCAGGTCAGAAGGGGGGGGGGGGTATAAAGCATTTAAATTATGTGGAATAAGTAGATTATTTGGAAAATCATAAAAATATTGAGATTTGTGTTTAGGGTAGGGACTCTGAACCTTTTCTATTGCGTGAGATACTGAACTTGGCATTGAATAGTTGAGTTTTTGTTTAAGGACTCGATCTGTAACATTTTACCCCGAAATTCTTCACACAGTTCAACAGAAGTCCGATAAATTAGTCATACTTGATTTGTAAAAACTGAAACAAGTCACTGAAATGTAATTAAAGCTCCATATTAGTGATAATTGAAATAAAATATTATTTTTATTTGGCATCTATGAGTCTCAATTAAATTAGATAATTACGTAATTTTGCTTGCTTAAATGGAAATTTACTTAAGTAAGGGCTCACATTAATGCTATTCGTTTGAACGGTGTGGATAGGAGACAGTAAAGTCACCACATCATTGCTCTGCATGGGTAACACAGGAGGCAGTGAAGCAACACATCATCGCTCGTCCTCCACTTCTTTGCCGGAGGGGAGTTGTCATTGCTATGATTCATCTGCAAAACAAATTTATGTATTTTCAGAATTTTTCCAATTAACTTAAATTCCATCATTGCTCAAACTCTCTAAAATAAACATCAACTACTCAAATTTTAAGTTAATAAGATTTTCTATACGAAATAAGTAATTAAAACATCATTCCCTCTCCTCCCACTTGAAACATTCAATGTAAATATAATTCCCTTTTTATTATGTTAACATTATTCTGAATCCATAGCTTATCAATTTTGATCGGAAAAATAGTTTTTTATAGTAAAAATCTCATTACTATTAAACGAACCTTTTGACATGGTCGGGGCTGATGTTTGAACAGGGCCTCAGTAACAGGTAGATTTTTGAGAGGCGCTATTTGCCTTAGTTATACATAATCTATCAAAGGCAATTGGTATTTATTCGACGTTAAGAGAATGTATAAGAATATTTGTTTTAAATTATTGATTTACGAAACACAAAGAGAAAAAATAACTCAAGTCATCCATAATAATAATCGGAAGGAAAGTGAGAAATGGGCATGGGGTAAGAGAGATAGAGAGACAAAGCAAAAACATTAGCAAATATTTTGAATGCATATGGAATATTGAATGGGCATGGGTAGGGGTTAAACCCTACCCAAAAACTTACCTAATGTGCTTATAAATTAAATTCTTACCAGGAAATATGTACAGATTAAATCCTTTGTGTAATTGCGTGCACTGTTATCAGATTTGTTTTGTTAACTCTACCTGCTTGCATGCAAACTATATAGATCGGAGGGACAGTGAGCTACCTGGTAATGAGGTCTTCACTACCCAGTAATTTCGTAAGGCACTCCTGAGGATCAATGTATTATAAACAAACGCGGCAATGGCAGTTCCTAAGGCACTTGGGGGAGGGGTAGTGAAATCTTGCACAAACGGTTTCTCTACCTGGTATTTCTCTAAGGCCCTTAGAGGTCCAATGTATTCTGAATTAACTGAGATGATAATGTCGTTGGAAAAACCTGTTTGCGGGGCTGGCAACCATCTATGGCTGTCCCAGTACCTGGAACCAAAGTGGGCTAGCAAAAATGTTGCTGGAAAAAAAAGTTTAATAGGTTGAATAACACACTTTCATCATCTAAATTAGGCCTTTAACTGTGTGAAAACCTACGTAATTGACTTTTTTGTTTGATAGATTGAAATTTCCATGTGTAAACATACGGACTTCAAATAAAAAACAATCGACCAGAATCTTGGAGAAACAATTCACCGTTAAACCCCCTTCACAATCTTAAAATTGTAAAGAAGAAAAGAGTAGCGACTATGTGTTTGCTCGGAAACCTTAATGGCATACTACTCAAGTTTCTTCATTTTACTAAGAAGCCATTGAAAGAAGGATAGTCAACCCCTTCCAAGGACATAGTCACCAAGGGCACCGCTGGACATGGTTATCAGCTACAAAACTATTGATTTAAAAACGGGGTGGGTGCAGGAGACTGCGGGCCTAATAAGCTTGAGCATGCCTACCTTTTGTCTAAGTATAGAGAAACAAACCCACAAACCAGGGTCCAGCCCCTTTGTGTCAAAATTCAGGACATATATCGTTTTTCACTGATTCAGTTCAACTCCAGAGCTTAGCTTTGGTGCAAATCTTCCCTACATGGCTTGAGTTCAAACCAAGTCAAGGCTTTCCTTATCTTTGCAAAAACCGAGGGCTTAGCTTGTTTTTGTACCAGATTAGCACTTGGATCACTTATAACCAAAACTTGGAATTTTATCGTTTTTAACAGAAACAGGACTTGACTCGTTCTGTGCTAAGTCAGGAAATAGCTTGTTTTCAAAAGAATCACTCCACCAGTTGAAATTTTTTGTGTTCCTCCACTAAGCTTGACTGGTTTTTCGCGCCTGGTTTTTGTTTTGCACCGAGTCTCTCAGCACTTTGGACTGAGCTTATTTGAGTTGAAATTGAGAATCCTTGTACGATTCTTTATTAAAAAGATTGTAACACGCCTAACCGTCTTTTTATAAGTTAGGGATTAGGGCAAAGGTGTGTAAACAGGTGATTGGTCAAAATTTTATGTCCAGTAGCCTAAATTTAATGCCCGAGTAGGATTCCAGATCTAGCAGGATTCGACATGCATACCTTTTCTACAGGTCCCTTCAGGGTAGGTTCCTTAAGGAAACTTGGGCTATACTATGCTTGGAGGCGCTTTCTTAACCTCTTAGTAACTTGATTTAAGTGACAATCCAAACATTGGGATTTCGGGCCATTGGGAGTAAAGGGTTGGGGGCTTATTGACGGAAAAGAGCGCTTTAGGGAGTTGATAGATCTCCAATTACTTTCAGCTTTTAGAAATGGCACAATAACTTTCAATTAAAACCAATTAATGAAGTGGCATTTTGCTTTCTCAGTGCTACTGCGTCGATTCTGATGAAAAAACTGTATTTGAATTTTTTTGGCACTTTTGCCCTGCAATGATTGCGCTTAGGCTGAGGATCGGGCTTAACAGTCTGGCCAGGGAGGTTTGCAACGGAAGGAGGGAGCTTAGGGCCTAGGTATCTAGAAAAATCCCAAACAGCCCTGAATATCATGATAATTTAGGGTACTGGTGCATTATGTGGGCACCGCTAAAGAAGTCAGGTTTTGTTAATGCTAATGAAATAAAATAAAATAGGATGAATATACACTAGTTTATAAACAAATTTGAGCTATATATTTGCACATTAGGGGTGGGCGAGGTGGTGTTGTTATGGTAAAGCATAGCATATATTAAATACTTAACGTAACCTAACCTAGTTACCTTCCCCCTAACCCCCCAAAAAACAGTTTAAATATCGTAAACGCAATGAAAGCCACGCTTTGCATTCCATTTCTCTATAGCGGTATCTTGCAAATACTCCGTTTGGGGGGTTTCATCTCTCGTTAGTATATAGCAGTGCCCACATAATGCACCAGTACCTAATTTATATTTAAAATTACAAAATAATTCTTTTTATACTCCCCCTACCCAACCCCACCCAAAAATTTCTGCATGTCAGTCCATGGTGTATTTGAAGAACACATACCCCAATGCTATGGGGTATACACAATACCCCGTAGCATAATGCTTACGATAGTAAATGGCATCCCAGAGAAGGGATTCTTCCTCTATAAAACTAGAAAGAACCACTTACATTTGCCACCATAAAAGATACAATGAGCAAATACAAAGCTATATTTTTCCCTTCAACAAGAGATAACTTCCAGAATCCCTGTTGACTGGTGTTTTATTCATGTCCCTGTAAAATTTATTTTTCCCTTTTTTCTTAACGAAAATTGACAACTTACTCTTCCTCGGGATAAAAAATCACCTCTAAAACCTTTATTTTTGAATGAGGTTTGGGTGTCAAAATTTATATATTCAGAGCAAGTATATTCCTTTTAGTCTGATTGTATAAGTACCCTTTTCTCATAATTCTTCCTTGTCAAACCACTCAGACCTGGACTTGTATCCCTCCTAGATTGACAGTTGTAATCTGAGAGATGGAATTCCCGCTTTTTTATTTGTCCCGGTAAATAAACTACATAATTATTCAAACCTGATGACTTGAAAATTAGCTTTGTTTAATGAAATATAATTTTATACTTTGATGGTCCCATAGTTTGAAATTGTGGAAACCTGTTTTTAGTCTTGTTTAGTCTATATACGGTTCTGAAATATTTTGACTTACATATTCATTTATTTGGTTTAAAAAAAAAATACGAGGAAACAACTAAGAAAATACGAATTTTGTTGACATCAAAGATGTGTAAAGTGATGCGTTAAACAGATGACAATTATTATAGTGAATATTTTTCTATTTTGTATTTTGCAGTAGCAGTAATTTGATGTATATAGTACGTCAAAGACAATCCATGCTCATAGATTTGGGATAGGATTACTTGTAAACGTAAACATTTTGATATGTTTATAAGACAAGGGAATAGCTATGATTATCTTCGTCCAAGCGGCGAAGGTCTAAAATGGATCTTGGATTGGAATTATCATTGAAAAACGGTTAAAGACTAACTTGCGAAGTAAGTGCCTTTTACTACGATTCTATCTGTACAAGCTGAATTTTTTTTGGTAATATTCTCTTTGCTAGTAGAATCGGAAAGATCATATAGGAAAAAAAACGGGTAGTTTGCTTTGACTAGCTTTGGTGCGCTACAAACAGGAGTTTCTAACTCCGTGATTGGGGTTGAAGGGGGAATGGTTAAGTTAGGTTTGGTTACGTATTTAATATAAGCTATGCTTTATGCCCACCTACCCCCCTGCTGTGCGAATACATAGCCCAAATTTGTTTCTAAACTATTATGTTTTCATTATATTTTGTTTTATTTTATTAGCACTAGCCTAACTTCAATTCTCGCGTGTTTACTGGCTAATAGAATAGTACATATTCTTTTAATCTCCCTCGTCATTTCTGGGGGAAGTAGAGACAATAAAACGTCAGTTTAGCAGAACTATAAGCTCATTCCCTTTCATAAGCCGGGTGAAAAGATGACGAAGATGTGCTACTCTATTTTATCCTCCAACAGTATACGAATAAGTGATTTTTTTTTTTACAGAGTTTGCAATAGCGGAGGGACGAGAAAATAAACACGCAAAAAAAATTGACGAATGAGAAATCTGACAAAAATCTCTGTTCCTGCGTTTGGATATAATTCCAAAAACCAGACATAACTAGCTAATTTTTTTTCCCCTAAGAAATTGAACAACCTAATTGACTGAAACCTATGTACTCACACTAACAATGTCTGAAAATTCTTTTAATTTGGTACTTGGTAAGGTTAGCGCTACCGGACAGCAGTGTTGCCAGTTTCTTGGTCTAAATTTGCGCAGCCTAAAAGTAAAAATGCGCCGAAAGCCCCCTTTTTCTAGTGAAAATGCGTCGAATGAACGATTTTCCCCCTAGAAAAATGCACCGATTATTACCTCAGAAACCACCAAAATGGCGCAAATGCGCCCCATCTGGCCACTCTGCTGGATAGTGTTCGAAAACAGAAGTAGCTTCTGTCGCTTAGGTTTAGCCATTGAAGCAGTTTTGAATGAGCAACTGTAACTCAACTATTGTGGAAGTTGAAAAGGGAGTTTAGAAAAATATGACGCCGAGCCTGAATCAGGAATTTTGTTTAGTATCATAATAAAATAATATAGGTGTGATTTTTTATGCCTTCAAAGGAATGTATCGACAAAATACTAAAATATTGACTTGCCAATAGCCATTATTAGGTAGTGAAAAATTAAACAACTATTTTAAATGTACTGGGTGTTGAATAAAAAAGTGATATTATTTACTTACTTTATTATTAATTTTTTGTTTCAATGAAACTAAAGCTTTAATGAGAACAATGAAAACCTAAGCTTTACAATCGAGGAGACAGTGCATAGACATAATATATATTTTTTTGGGATAATCAAGTTGTGGAATAATAACTATAAAGATTTTTATTATCCCTAGGAATTTCCATTAATAACTGTTAAATTACCACTTTTGGCTGTTAAGGTGAATACCCCTCCCTAACAAAAGATGTAAATAATTGAAACAATCATGGACACAGAAAGCCCACAGGAGTAGCGGGGGCCCTGAGGTTTCTTCAACATGCCCTCCCTTGTTTCTGCATCATGCCCTCTCTTTTCCCATGGGATTTCAAAGTCATGCCCTCTGAAGTCACGCGACACACCTGTACAATGCGTTCAACTGTTTCTAAGTGAAATTCCCGTCCTTGGAAAGAGTTCAATGGTTAGGTCAGGTGTTTATCTATGAGACCCCCCCCGTTTCAAGCGCATGCCCTTTTTCTAGCTGGAAAGAGTTCAATGTCCTTGGCATGAGTTCAAAGGGTAGGTGACACAACCCTTTTGGTTTTTCTACGACATGCCCTTGGCAAGAGTTCAATGGTTGGGTTAGGTCAGCTGTTTTTAGGTGACGGCTGGTAAGATTTAAAGGATTTCAGTTTTATATTGTATGATTACTTGGAATGTGGTCCGTATAATACACAAGTTTTAATAATAACCTCCTAGCCCCTTACCCCTGTTTCTAGCGCATGTTACAGCACGCGACACACTCCCGCCTTTAAAGGACCCAGATAAGTGGAGATACCAACCCATAACACCTGCACAGTGCAGTCACCTGTTCTATTAAAGGGAACACACATGGCATGACTCCATGACTCACCCCTATGGACTCCATTGACGTCATACGACTTACCCCGTTTCAAACGGAATGGTCTAATACGCATCACGCAGTTTTGCGTAGCCCTACCACAGGAACCCATGGGGAATCCCCGTTTTTAGATCACATCTTACGTAATGATTGTGCAACAGTGTCACGTAATACTTTTTTTCATTAGCTTAATGGTGGTACACACTTTACGTAATGATTGCGCATTCATCACTGCCAGATAATACCATTTTGACATTTTTCGCCGAAAACCCTCAAGACATTTTCTTTTTCGGCGTTTCTTTTTTCGCCCAAAACCCCCAAAGCTTTTATCATTAGCTTAGTGACGGTACACACTTTCTGTAATGATTGCGCATCCATCACCGCCAGATAATACCATTTTGACATTTTTTCGCCCAAAAGCCTTTCTTTTTTGGCGTTTCATTTTCGCTCGAAACACCATTCTTTTTTTTCTAGAGTTCTTGACCCTGCCAGGACTCAAAAGGTCGTTCCATTCCAGTGGTACAGCGCTCCAAGCAAGTCGTCAATGAAACCCTTATCAATATTTTGTATCTTGAACCATGTTCTAAAAATAAACTATTGCATGACACCTGAGATTCCTCATTTGTTGGCAGTCATTAAAACCACGTGTTTACATCGAAATTTGGCACGTACTTGGAAAAACATCTATTTCCGGAGGAAATTTGCTTTAAAGATATTAATAAAGGGAAAATGTGTGACTTACTCGTGCTAGAGACAACATTTTAAAAACACAGACAATGAAAACAAATTGACAAGCAACAAAACATAAAAAAAAACACGACAAAAAATTAAAGTTGAAAAAGCCGTATCGCTAATATATGCAAAAAAGAACCATCTATTATAGAAAACCAGGGCTTCTAGCCGGCAACCTCGGGGGTAGGGGAGGGGGAAGTGATATTAGATACAATTTAAGACATATTAAGAGCTTTTAAGGAAATACCCCTTTTTCATTAAGATAAATTTATGGATATTTCACATCCTAACAATACTTTACAGCTCCCACCTAGTAGCCTTCATTATGAGAGGATGCATTGATAATAGATGTAGGTTTTTAGGTGTTATTGTGGTTTCAAAAAGATAAATAATAACATGTAAAATTTGAGGATAGACAAAGGGAGAGAACTCCAGGAGAGGGGGAACCATCCGTGGAGGAGGAGATTCAAGCGTACATTTATTGTTATCTAGTCTCCGTCCACTGCTCACTGCTCGCCTGCGAGGAATTTTCCGTTCCCCCCGAGTGGTTTGTCCGATCCCGACACACCCCAAGGACAAAATTTTTCAGCAAAAATATGAGGGAGGGGATCATAATATACATAAAAAGAACCGTGTATTATAGAAAACTGAGACATTTAGCATGAAACCCAGGAGGATGAGAAGGAGGGGAGTGATATTAGATGCGAATTTAAGACATATTAAGAGCTTCTAAGGAAATGCCCTTTTTTCATTAAGATAAATTTATGGATATTTCACAATATCCTAACAATACTTTACAGCTCCCACCTAGTAGCCTTCATTATCAGAGGATGCATTGATAATAGATATAGTTTTTAGGAATTATTGCACCTTTAAAAGGATAAAAAATAACATGCCTAATTTAAGGAAAGACAAGGGGAGATTACTCCAGGAGAGGGGCAACCATCTGTGGGGGGGGGGGATTCAAGCGTAAATTTATTGTAATCCAGCATCCATCCACTAAGGTACCAACCTGCTCACTGCTCACCTCCGGGGAAGTTTCCAGTCCCCCTGAACGGTTTCTCTTAGCCCAGGGTACTTTTTTCACTAAAATATCAAAACAAGGAAAGGAGAGGAAATTCTATGTCGAGAAATTCTTGTTACCATCCACCCCGTGTGCTGTGAGGGGAGTTTGGTCTCAATCCAGGGACGGAATCCAGCCATTCTACGCGCAGTAGGGGAGTTTGATCTAGGTCTACTCATCCCTGGGACGGAATCCGGACTTCGGCTAGGTGATAAAAGAGGCTAAAAACGGTCTCGCTCGACATAACCTAAAATGTAGCAATAATAGGGAAGTTATCAAAGAACTTCTACGGCAACCCTCTAACGTCAGAGCATTCATGTTTCTAACGCTAAGCTAGCGAGATTCGTGCCCTGGCAAAATTCCAGTCAATGATACATTGTTTTTCTGGAAGACCCCCTGGATTTCCCGTGATGAGGTTTAATATGATTGATGCAAGCGTATCTCCCAAACAAGTCTAAAATGACCCCATAAAACTCCAGCATGCCACATTGACATGCGTATTGCGGATTAACGGTGATGTATATCTTAAGCAAAAAATACCTAATGGGAGAGCTTGGAAGATCATCATGCGAGAAGGGCAGATGGCCAAAGCGATAAAAAGTATACTTATGGTCCAGAGCGGAATGGTGCTAGGAAACTGTTTTCACACTAGCATCAGCTCTCCACATGATATCCCCCCTCCCCTTGGAAAAGAGAGAAGCCCCCCTTTCTTTGATAGTGTTCGATACTCTAAGTATTTCTTCTCACAATGTTACACTATTACTCCCCCTCTGACATACCCCTCTCATCGCCCCATCACCCCAAAAACACTTTTAGGACATTTCTCGTATTTTTTTTTTCAAGTCATTCATTTGGGCTTTCTGGCGAGAAATTCGACCGACAGTACATCACTATAACTACTCTAAGACACCCCTCTGCCATTGCTCCATTTCCCAAAAACACTTTTCAGACATTTCACGTTAAAAATTTTATTTTCAAGTTATTCATTCACTTTTTCGCGAGCAATTCTGCCCACAGTATCACAATATAACTACTTTAAGACACCCCTCTGTCAACACCCTATCTTCCCACAAAACACTTTTCAGACATTTCTCGTTAAAAATTTTATTTTCAAGTCATTCATTCGGGTTTTCGCGAGCAATTCAACCTACAGTATCACAATATAACCGCCCTAAGACCCTTCTACCATCGTCCCTTCTCCCCAAAAGCACTTTTCAGACATTTCTCGTAAAAAATTTTATTTCAAGTCATTCATTCGGATTTTTCGCAAGCAATTCATGTCACAGTACAGCGCTATAACCACTTTAAGACATCCTTCTGTCATCGCCCCATCTTCCCAAAAAACACTATTCAGACATTTCTCGATATAAATTTTATTTCAACTCATTCATTCGGGTTTTCGTGAGCAATTCGGCCCACAGTATCAAAATACAACTACTCTAAGACGCTTCTATCATCACCCCATCTCCCCGAAAATACTTTTCAGACATTTCTCGTTAAAAAATGTATTTCAAGTCATTCATTTGGGCTTTCTGTTCGACCGACAGTTCAGCACTATAACTACTCTAAGACACCCGGTTGCCATCGCCCCATTTCCCAAAAACACTTTTCAGACATTTCACATTAAAAAATTTATTTTCAAGTTATTCATTCGGGTTTTCTCGAGCAATTCGGCCCACAGTATCACAATATAACTACTCTAAGACACCCCTCTGTCAACACCCCATCTCCCCACAAAACACTTTTCAGACATTTCTTGTTAAAAATTTTATTTTCAAGTCATTCATTCGGGTTTTCGCGAGCAATTCGACCCACAGTATCACAATATAACCACTCTAAGACACCCTTCTACCATCGTCCCTTCTCCCCAAAAAGACTTTTCTGACATTTATCGTTGAAAATTTTATTTCAAGTCATTCATTCGGATTTTTCGCAAGCAATTCATGCCGCAGTACAGCAGTGTAACTACTCTAAGACACCCTTCTGTCATCGCCCCATCTTCCCAAAAAACACTTTTCAGACATTTCTCGGTAAAAATTTTATTTCAACTCATTCATTCGGGTTTTCTTGAGCAATTGGGCCCACAGTATCATAATTTTATTACTCTAAGATACGCTTCTATCATCACCTTATCTCTCCAAAAACACTTTAATGACATTTTTTGTTAAAATTTTATTTTCAAGTCATTCATTCGGGTTTTCGCGAGCAATTCGACCCACAGTATCGCAATATAACTACTCTCAGACACCATTTTGCCATCGTGCCATCTCCCAAAAACACTTTTCACTCATTTTTTCGTTAAAAATTCTTCAACTCACTCATTCGGGTTTTTGCAAGCAATTCAGCTCACAGTAGCATACTATAACTACTCTCTAGAATCCCTACAACAACTTCACTCATCATTGTAAGCGCTTCTAACATTTGAAACACGCATGCACACACACACACACACACACACACACACACACACACAAAAAAAACAATACACACACACAAACACACATACACACAAAAACACGCAAACACACACGCGCACAAAAAAAACACACAAAGACACACAAACAAACATACACACAAAAAAAAAACAACACAAGAACCCAAAAACACACTCACAAAACACATACACACACAAACAAAAAAAAACCACACACACAAAACAAGCACACATACACACTCACAGACACAAACACAAGCAAAAATACAAGAACACAAAGACACACACACACAAAAAATCAAACGCACACACACACAGACAAAAAAAACACACACACACATACATCCTCACACATAAACAAAACACACGCACACAAAAAAAACACGCGCACACACAAGCACACAAACACACACGAACACAA
>JAQQPU010021023.1:0-15021 GCA_029168905.1 Artemia sp. Kazakhstan ARC1039 | reverse complement strand
TATAACTCGTTAACTGGTTACTTGTAACGTGTAACTTTTTAATGAGCTAATTTAACAATGGAACCGTCGACAGAAGACCACTTACGCTAATTATCTGTTGGGCATGTTCATTGCATAGAATGAAAGGATGTACAGTCGATCAAGAGGTAATCAGCTTCATGCAAAAGGTCAAGCATGTATCTTAGCGGTCGGCACCGTTTCTGTTTTTGGCCATAACAGAAACGGTAAAAGCCGGCAATGAAAAAACGGAACAGAAACGAAAACGGTGAAAAAAAACGGAAATCCGTTTCTGTTTTTCCGTTTTTTTACCGAAAAACAGAAACGACCTGTTTTTACTTAAAAAACGGCCGTTTTAACAGATATTTCTGTTTTTTTTCAGTTTCTTTAGATTTACGAGAGTAAAGAGAATATTTATTTATATAGATTAATAAAAAAAGACCAAATATACAAAAAGACCAAATATATGAAAAGACCACATAAATTAAAATTTATCACTTAAAACATTTGGAGTTCAAGTGACTTTGCAGTCATTCGTGAGCACTGCTTTCGCGTAAAGTACCCACCAATACTAAAAGCACTCTCACTGGGTATTGAAGTTGCAGGGACTAATAGATGCATACATGCAATTTCACTTAACTCCGGGTAAGCGTAAAAGTTTTCAGACCAAAATTCTAGTGGATTGGAATTATTTTGTCCTGATCTTCGTCTCTCGCTCAAAAACACAGGAAATCTCTCATCATATGCCCTGATAATATTTGCTGCCACGCGGTCAATGCTCATACTGTTGGCATTTTGCCTCGTAGAGTTCATCCGTAACCCAGTCATGTCGCGAAACTTAGAAAACAAGCTGTCTTCTTGATCAAGAGTCTCTGGTGACACTTTTCAGTTAGTCTCTGCCTTCGTAGGAGCGACGTCAATAGGGAAAGACGTGGAGTTCAATTGGATTGGATCGAGTTCTTCTGTGCTTCTCTGCTCGGAGATGAATTGCTGGAGAAGCGAGCAGATGGACTGACGAGCTGACTCTCTGTCTACATGTGTCATTTTTTCATAAATTGCAGGATCCAAAAAGCCAGTTCTTATGAAGAGCATCATATCAAACTTAGGACTGACTGAAAAATGTCTCCTGAGCTGAACAACTAGAAGTTCCTTCAGCCCATTGATTGACTCAGCCATAATACTAGTATCTGGAGTCTGACAAAACAACAGTAATCCCTTGATCATCAGCCCGACTTTGCTTGCCGAAACATAATTGTACCCACTAGCTATCACTGCTGCCTGTTTGAACAGGCGAAGAACCTCAATGGCAGTTTCAATGATGGACCACTCATTGCTCTGAAGTTAGAGCTCTCAAATCTTAGTGTCACGTAGGTTTTGGTTGAAGAAGTGGCGCAGTGGCTCTTTTCGGGAACAATACCTTTCTATCATGGTAAGTGTGCTGTTCCATCGAACATTCATGTCTTTTGTGATGGATGGACTAAGATTATATGTCTTGCAGATAGCTTCAAAAATATCGTGGGATTTGGAAGATACTTTCAGGATTCTAACCAGCTTTCGTATTTTTACCAGTGCTGGTCCCAGCGTCAATACTTCACTAGAGACGCCTCTTTGTCTAGTTATTTAGCTCTAACTATCGCTGTCAAGGTCTGGATCATTTAATTCTGAGCTACTATCATCATCATTACTGCAGTCGGTATACTCAGTTTCTTCAATGTCATCATCTCCTACAATCAGGTCAGGAAAGTCATCTTGTTCAGCAGTATCAACGTTGTCATCAGATTCTGAACTGGATCCTGAATCATTTAGGTGGGGAACGCTCACAAAATCTGCCTGGTTTCTGCATTCCCACAGCTTAAGGGAATTAGTCACCACATTATGCAGGTTGTGTGCAAAGCATGAGCTTCGCATAATGGCACCGTCTCTGAGAGCCTATACTATATTAGCTCCCGAATCAGTAATTATAAAGTAGACTTTCCGTAGAATTCTGAACTTCTGGAGGCTACTACGGATTGCACGAAGAATAATGGCGCTAGTGTGAGCAACTTTTAGTCTCTTAAACTCAAGGATTCTATGCACCAAAGTGAGCTTGCCGTCAGTGCTTTTCATCACATAATGAGCTGCAATACCTAGAAAGCCAGACCCCGTTCTTGAAAACCAGCAGTCTAGGATCAAATTCACTTTCCGGACTTTCTGGAGTTCAGCTTTGAGCTGCTTGACCTTCCTTTTCTTTGCTGTAACTAGATGTCTTGCAACAGTACGAGCTGAGGGGCCAGTAAGACCTCCTGTAAGTTTAGAGATTAGAGCCTTTACTCCTGGTTTTTCAAATATTGAAATAGGAAGCTTGTCAATGCAAACCGTTTTGCGACACAACTTGTTCAGCTTCAGCTGTTGCTGCTTTGTTGACTTCAAAAAATTTCATATATCCCTTTTCTTTCCAGTGCCTTCAAATCGAGTTGGGTTAGTTTCACATGATGTGCTCGGCATGCTGAGCTGAGACAAGGCTGTAGAATGTGACTTCTTTGGAACAGTACTTGGTTTAGGTTGTTCAGCAATTTTGTGTTTAGCCATAAGGTGATTTTTAAACGATGTTGCAGACCCCTTTGTTGACTTCACATCTTTTTTGCAGTAATTGCAGGTAATTAGAGCAGCTTTCTTATTCCTGGTCCCAAGTTGCTCTCAGAACTTGACTTTCTTTGATGGAGGGCCCTCTCCAAGTTTTGAGTCAGAACTTGATGAAATATTTCATGCCAGATTTGATGTCATTTATGACAGCATGTGCATCGGTACCTGCAAAGCTTATCATTACTAAGAGCATGGAGCAGTTTAGGTCTAGCTACTCCTGCGAATGCAAAAAAGAGTATGAAAGAAGAACAATTCAAGGAAAAAAGACACTTCTCTGTAGGACAGAGCATAATTTTATTCCATAAGCAAGTATCTTTTTTCTGTATTTGTGAATACTCCTCATATGTTATATTAAGGGAAATAAAAGTATAATATTAAAAAAAGCAGGAAATAGTAAAGTGTAGGCCCAGGACTCTCTAATGTAGCTAGAAGATTTTATAATGCAGATAATAGATTGACTAATTAGACCATTGGAAATAAGCTGCTCCAAATATTTACTAAAGTATATGACATTTTTACGGTAAAGAATATCGAGGCTATTCACATTTCCTTCCTGGGTGCTGCAAGTGAACATGCCTAAAATCAACATGTCATTTGGAAACTTTATACCCTCATGCTGAAGGGTAGATCATCAACACGTTCAGCCTACTCCTTTGTTTAACAGTCCCTTGATTATAAATTTCAATCAACTAATTCAATAATGTTGATGTGAGAAACCAGGGGTAAAGGTGCAGATTAGTTCCTCCTGATCAAACAACTTATTTCTTTCTGTATATTATTCACTCAATTGGGCTGTAAAGTTGCACATATACTGTCCAGTAGAAATAGGATAAAAAAAATCTATTACTGTGGCTGGGTTCCAACCTTTTACTTTTCGTAAGCCTAGTAAGCCCTGCAGAACTAGCAGAGGCAAAATCAGCAAGATTCGTTGAGTAGCACCTATATCTGACCATTGGATATCAAAGATTTTCTGTAGTTCCGCTTCTGCTAGTGCTACAGGGCTTACTAGGGTAGTGAAAATTAAATGGTTGGAACTCACCCTGTATATCCTGGTTCTGTTGGTAGGGCCTCTGTGCCCTACACTACAGGGGGAACTAATCTGGGTGAAGGTGCAGTTTAGCAACCCCTGATAAAAACAACTTATTACTTACTGTATATTATTCAGTCAATTGGGCTGTAAATTTGTTCAGATAGGGTTCAGTAAAAACTGGATGTAAACAAATCACTTCTTAGTGCATATCCTGGTTCTATTTTCAAGGCCTCTGCACCCTACGCTACTGGGGTAGCTAATCTGCACCTTTACCCAACCAGGTAACCATCTACTTACCAAGACTAACCAAAGGGTGTAAATCCAAGTAGATTGCTTTAGATTAAGTTTTACTATGGCGAATGTTTTCTTCAATAGCAAATCTTTTCTTCGGAAGACGTAGACAGCGGTTTTCGATAGATGGCAAGTATCGCTAATCCAGTTCCGCTTCTGCTCATGCAGAAGCTCATTCTCTTCAATAGCAAATCTTTTCTTCGTAAGACGTAAAGACAGCGCTTTTCGATAATTGGCAAGTATCGCTAATCCAATAAAAGTCGCCAGACTGCGCTATGGTGCTATTCGTAATCAAAACACGGAAAATGAAGAAAAACGGGTTTAACCCTAGAAAGGTAAGCTTCCCAAAAAGTTACGTAGATGGTAAGCTTTCGTAAAAATTACTACTTGCAGAAACATTGACTTTTAAAACTCATCACTTAAGTATATTTTAAAAGTAAGTGGGAATTATCAAAAACAGATCTTCAGATAATGTTTTACACAGCACAAAAGGTTGCTTTCATTTCTTGGAGTCACATGGTATGCATGACTTCGCACGGTGTTCACCGCAGAACGGCTTTTTGCAGTGGTTGCAAAAATTGGTAGTCATTCGGCGAATGCGCGCTGGGCAGAGGCTGAAGGTCGTTCTTCTCCCTTCGACAGACGTTCCTGAATGTATTTCACCTGTCACCTCCACTGTTTGACTGATATCGAGTCTGATCGAGCGCTGCAAAGTGGGGGTTTCTAAGCGAGTGGTCATATGCGGCTGGGTCAGCTCTTTGAACAGAACATTCATGAAATCCTTTCGTGAAAGTGGTCGTCCACCAGATTTGGAGATATCGAAGGAGTAGATGACATAACTGTTGATACACGCGATGTTGATCAACCCATAAAAAATGCACATGGGCCACCTGTTTGTCTTCCGAGCCGCTGACATTGAACTACACATTTGGTCAAATGTGTCTACACCGCCTTTGGTGTTATTGTAGTACTCAATGATCTCAGGCTTCTTGCTTGGATACGTGATACTGGTACCCTCATGGCAAGTTGACAGAAGCAGGACCATTTTTGATGGCTTAGGAAGATAAGACACAAGAGTCAGCTCCCGATCGAAACAGAACAATGAGGTTCCTGTGATTCTCCCTTTGCTTACAAGCAGCTCTTCCGGAATTTCTCTCTTGTTTTTTCGTACTGTACCAACTGTAGTCAGTCGATACGGTTCTTTCAGTAGTTCTGCTGCAAACGGAATCGATGTAAACAAGTTGTCAGTCGTGACATTTCTATTTGTCAGTGTGAAAAATTTTTGCTGCTCATTTGTTAAATCAGAAAATAGCCAAATTCAGCATTTTCATGTGCTATTTCCTCACGAAATTTGCTACGAAGCTTGTCAACAACGTTAAAAAACTGATCTAACCTCATTGTCCGAAGAAGCTTACTAATTACCAAGTTTTGATAAAAAAAATCCCTTTTCCTGAAATAGGTGAAAAAGTTACGTAGATGGTAAGCTTTCGTAAATTTTACTACTCACCCTTAATATCTCCCCAACCGGTTCAGATAATAAAACCTCGGTGACGGCACAAGAACTGGCTAGTCATAATATTAGCATATCGGGGAGGTCGGTTCGCGCAATGCATCCGTTTCCATGGCAACCACGAAAAAGTGTTTTTGCGTCGTAAAATTTACGAAAGCTTACCCTTCTAGGGTTAAAAAAACAGAAACGGCAAAAACGGCCAGAAAAAAAACGAAACAGAAACAGGAACGGTGCTAAAAAACGGCTACCTGTTTTCTGTTTTTTCCGTTTTCCCAAAAAAAAACAGAACAGAAAACGGTAGAAAAAAAACAGAAACAGAAACAGAAACGGCGCCGACCCCTAATTTACACAAGAAACATAACTACAGCGCCTCTCTCTTTTTTTGGGTTTTGTTTTTTTACATTGACTTTCTACATTTGCTTCGTTTTTTTCTTTATCTTTTTTGGCATTGTCTTTAAATATATTTTTTGTATTTCACTGAAGAGAGTCGGTTGTGCTTTGGGAATATTTGCTTGTTTTTTTACAATATTTTTGTTTGGCCCTAAGACCCCCATTTTCGAACGTTGTTCCCAATTCTTACTCTAGGTGAGGTCAGAAGGGTAAAATACCATATGTCATAAAATAATAATATAATACATAATTGAAATAATTAATAACTGAAAGGTTATCTTCTATTACTTGAAGTCCGGGGAGACCAAAATTGACACCAAATATGAGAAATTCTATTGTTTAATACCCCATTTCCACCCAAGCTAGGTCAGATGAAGATAAAAATCACTATCTTAATTAGTACAGTATTTGGGGGCTTTAAAAGTCGTTTCCTATTAAATAAAGTCTGGGGAGACCAAAAATGACGTAAGAATTCAAAAATTCTACTACTTAGTTGAGTAATTGAAGAAAAAAATTGGAAAAATATGGTACTAAGTGATAAAATTTTTCAGTTTTGATTCCATTTTCAATCTCCTCGGACTTGAATTAACAGGAAACGACATTTAAATGCAGAAAACATTGCAAGACGTTAAATTCGTGATGTCTACCCCCTTTTCCCTGAAATAAAGGCGTATCTCTGCAAATTCAAGATTGGCAATGTTATTGAGCAAATTTTCCTCAACAGTTGGATACCAAAACCTTTTCGGTTGCTCAAAATACCAAGGTTTGGCCTTTTTCTTAGTTTTATTAGACAGCTTCTGTTTTCCCCAAGAACATATAATGACCGATTCAATAATAGGACCCACTAGCAGATCCCCACCGCAGTGGAAATTGTTGCTAAAACCTCGGTTCTACGGATGTTTTTACTTTAAACACTGAAAATTAAAATTCTGCATCAAGTCGATTTTAAGAGTTAGTTACAACCCTCTGGATGGCGGCAACTTCATCAAAACGGTGATATTTTCTTTCAGGGCGGATCAATTTGGGGAAAAGAAAAAAGTCTTACAGGCTTAAATTAAGGCTATACAGAGGCTTTTGTAAAGTTGAAACCCCTATCTGGGCCAGGTACAACGTTACTTGGAAGTTGGTGTGGCTTGGGGCGTTGTTGTGGTTGAACTTCCATCGATCAGCAATCTCTTGTCGTCTCCTCTTTACGTTTCAGTGCAGTTGCGCAAGAACATCTTTATAGAAAGTAGCATTGACAGATTGTCCTTGAGGCATAAACTTGCTTTGTACCACCTCACGGTTGTCAAAAACGACAATGAACATGGTCTTCACCTTTGACTTTGCCATTCTTGCCTACATGGGGCGCGAAGACCCCTTTGTGTGCCACACGAAACTCTGGCGTTTGGTCTCAGGGTTGTATTGGAAAACCTATGTTTCGTTCCCTGTTATTACGGCATCTAAAAAGTCTGCTTTGCCTTCCACAACCTCCACCATTTCGCGGCACAGGTCAACATGTAATTGTTTCTGTTCATCACTCAGAACTTTTGACACCAATTTTGGACAAACTTTTCTCCTGTTGAGATTCTTGGTTACGATGTTGTGTACCGAAAACTTGCACATATTAACTTCTTTTGCTATGAATTGCAGAATCAACCAACCTTCAGAGTCTAAGAGTCCTTTAACTTTTGACACCTTTTCATCTGATGAACTCGTTGAAAGGCGTCCAGATCTATCTTTGTCCTGTACTGTCTCCTGCCCGTCTTTGAAGTCCTTGTGCCAGAGCAAATCCGGGCTTTTGACATGGCATGGTCTCTATTGGCCTGCTCAATCAAGGCATGAGTCTCTGAAGCAATTTTGCCCAAGAGAAAGAAGAATTTGATGGCGTATTGCTGTTCTGTCGTCCGCTCGATTTTTTTTATCCCATGACCAAAATGAAAAAAACAAACTTTGTAAAACTACCAATCCTCTCTCTCTCACTGTCCAGAAGCAACTGCTTTGGGGTGTGATGCTTTGGCAAGACCCAAATCACTGATACCATCTATTGAGAGCGCTCTGGTGGCAATCGGAAGGTCTCGCGTTGGACAGTCTCATAACTTTTTGAATGTACCTTTTAGACCCAATTACACAATTTATTTTATAATTAGCTATGTTCCTTTTGTGATGTTGTAGGCGTTATAGATTTAAAAAAGAATACGTTCAGTCTTGCGGGAGGGGGGGGGGGGAGAGGAGACAGAAATGATATAATCTATTTCATTGAAATATTGTAATAATTATGACGTCGTTCATGTCATTTTTCTTGTCAATCATATGTTTCTTTTGTATTTTTTGCCAGCAAAATAGACACTAAAAACAAAACGACCACTACCGAGGCAAATAAAACTCAAATATGCTCTTGAAATGCGGTCAAAAATATGACGTCACTCATGGGTTTTTTTCCAAGATAAAGGTTCTTAGCGATATTTCTTGAACTCGTGACCTGTATGGATCGTTTCTTTAGGCCAGAAAAAAAATATGCAGTTAGAATACTTGCGTCAGCGGCAAATATATCGCGTCAAAAACAAAAAGTGAAGAATAAAGAAACATCCGGCTCGAAAATAAGTGGCAGCAAGAACTAAAACGAGTCAAAAATAAAGATGAAGAGCAAAAAAAAATATGCTGTTTAAAGCCATTTGACAACGAGGAAATAGAACTAATTAAAAATGAAAGTTAAGAACATAGAAATATTTGGAAAAAAAATGAGTGGCAGCGAGAATGACAAGCGATAACGAGAAAGGTAGTCTTAAAATGTGTCAGAAATGAAGTGGAGAACAAAGAATTGTGCTGTTAGATGAAAAGTGATAGCGAAAATAAGAACGAGTCAAAAATTAAAGTGAAGAAGAAAGAAATATTACGTTAGAAGAACGACGCCATCAAATGCTTGGACACCACCAATATGTTTTGTAAAACCCAACACAAACCTACAAAGATGCCATAAAATACGCAACTATTGATAAAAAGTCATTGCCTTTAGCTTTTATGTCTTCTATGTGGAGACCTCCCTTTCCCGAGAAAAGAGAAGCAATCAAAGGTGATTGATCTGGAAGTTGATACTTACAACAAGGATAAGTACACACAAGCTTGCCATATCAAAAAAATATTTAAGGAAAATCTCAAAAAAGGCAAAAAAAAGCAAACGCGAAAGTCAATGTGAAAAACAAAACCAATAAAATTGAAAAAAGCCACTGAAGAAAAGAGATGGTTGTCCTTTGTTCATGTTGTGTAGGTTTTTTTTCGCAGTGTTTGTGTGTACTATTTTTGAAAGTACTATTGTACATGTGTACTATTTTCGTATTTTCGTATAGTACATGTGTACTATAGGTATTAATGATCAAAAAGAAATATCACTCAAACAATAAGATATTTTGTTGGTAGTTGTCAGGGCTTCCTTCCACACTTCGTTATATGTTCTTCGTTCATTTTCAGATCGTAGCAGAACTTTTAAGCTACGTTGTGTTTTCACAAGAGAAAATACAACGTATAACATTCCATGATTAAAAACTGGAGTACTAAGGTTGGCACAAAAAAAATTCAAAGTTCCCCCTTGCATCTTTTGTACAACCATGACAAATGTGAGTCAAATTATAAAATGATGTCGATGAACAGTACATCCAAGTTTACCTTTACTAGAGTTCACTGTAACTCGGGATATATGGGCTTCTTTTCCTCATTTTCCCCCAATAATTATATTCGCCTTAATTATGTTGTTACATAATTCAGTAACAATAAGACAAGCCCCATTACACATCCTGTCTAAAATTCCTAAATTACGCAATAGCATAACTATCGTATTTTTCTTTATTTTTAAGTCACGTGGAGGTAAATCTGCTGTGTCAATTGAATTGAGGAATTCTGCAGTAAATTCAATTCCTCCTTTTTCTTTATCTTTTACAGAATCATAACTTATACGATTTGTATTCTCCTGGAAGGCGATCGACAATTTTTGCATTTATCTTACTAACTTCTTTCTTGATTGAAGCTAAAACGACTCGATCCTACATTAAATCTAAACTTTGTTTAGACAAATACTTTTTCTCCAAATACTTTCACAATAAAATTTCCACTGGAAATTAAGTTCATTTTTAGGAAGATTTCCATTTCCAAGTTTGAGGATGTACATTGCAAATGCTTCCTCTTCTGGATCAAGCCATATATTTTTCTCAAAGATAACATGTTTGAAATTCTTCCAAAGATAATTTTTTTTATTGATAAATCGAGTATTTTACTGCGGTTGCTTCGGAGTTGAAATGGTAAACACTGTCGGAAATCACCTCCAGCAACTAACATTTTCCCACCAAAGGGTAGGTTTGGATTTGCAATGGACCGCCTCAACTCGATCCATATTTTGTAAGCCAAACTTTGGAAGCATCGTCAAGTAGGAAAACATCTACTTGAGCTAATTCTAAACCTCTTCTTGAACCAGGTCTTATACAGGAAACAGAATAAGAGGAAAGTAGAACTTTCAAGCCAAAAGTATTGTGTGTTGTTAGTCCTAATGGCAATAAAGTTGCTGCTATTCCTGTATAAGCCATACATTGTATTTTGTAATTTTTTCCACACAGGATTTGATACAAGGTCTTATAAACAAACGTTTTACCGGTACCACCTGGTCCGTTTTAAAAAAATATTTTTTTCTAATAAAATTAGCATTATTGACAGCTGGTAAAATATTGTCAACAATTTCAAGCTGTTTTCCTTGCAAAAGCCGATTCATACTATTTCCAGTATCAGATGACTCATTAGAATTTGAAAATTCTAAGCTATGGTCATTTTCACAGATCTCAGTGTTGTCCATGCCGTATCGTTCCACCCAAAAACTAAAATTTCGTTGTTCTATTGCCGTCGTATTTAACTTCGATGCAATAATACAATAAGAATGCTTTACTGCTAGATCTTAGGATAAATTATTTCGTCTTTCATGCAAAATAAAATTTTTTCAAACAACTGATTTTTGAATCTTTCCTAAAGAGCTTTTGGATCTGTAGGATTACCAAAAACAAGAATCTGTGTGAAGAGTATTCACATTACAGAAGGCATTTTGGACAGTGCCGATTCTTCTAGGGCGTCGAACCGCTGTTTATTTTGAATTCAAGGCCATGAGCCAGACATGGTTTTTTGTATGTGGAATATACAGCGTTATCAACTGTTTTAAGATCTTCAAAACTTGTTGCATTCTTCACATGATATAAAAGTACACGTAAATAGAAGCACTTGGGAAAAGCTGCAAAATTTACGTTGTAAATTCTTCCAGTGACACGTAATTGACGGATTCTTTGTTCCCACGTACTGGTATTGCCTTTCTATTTTTAGTGTTTACTCATTTCCCAATAATAGAGAAAATTCCTTGTTTTTCATTCCTATTTATATTGATCCTTTATATAGAAAAAATATGGAGCCGTTTTCGAGAACATACATACATACTTAAATACATATATATATACATTTACAATTATTACTCACACATAAAGATACTGTACTATCTTTATATGTGACCAATAATTGTGCATGTATGTATTTATGTGTGTATGTATGTTCTGAAATCGGCTCCATATTTTTTCGAGAAAATTAGTGCTTGGGATATTCGGAGGTTTAAAAAAATGTTAAGAGCCTTAATTTTGGTTTTTTCAACTGACAGCATTTAGTATTATAGTACATCATATAAGCATTTCTTATTACATCATAAATGGCATCATATGAGCATTTTATTTTATGATGTCATGCATAGTATAAATAAGATTGTTGAGTTTCCAACGCAACAGTTATTTATATAATATAATGTTTGTTTGACAACCTAGACATTCATTGGTAGCAACACCAATATGGTAAGCTAAAGCAAAGGTCATTGCTAAATTGTCTGAAGTAATCGAAATCCAAAAATGTTTCAAAAATAAAAATGAAGCGAAAAGACACGCAGTTAGAATGAATGCTACACCGAGCATGTGAGCAAGTCAGAAATGAAAATTAAGAGCAAATACACACGTGATTAGAAGAACAGCTATGGCTTGTCAAAAATTAAGATGAAGAGCAGACAAACACGTGTGTCAAAAATAAAAATGAAGAGCAAAGAAACGCGCGGTTAGAAGACATGTGACACCGAACATGTGAGCGAGTTAAAAATGAAAATGAAGAACAAAGACACACGTGGTTAGAAGACATGCGACACCGAACATGTGGGCGAATCAATTAAAATTAACCTGGACAATGAGAATCGAAACGTGTCAAAATTAAAAATGAGAGCGATGATGATTGCGTTTGGGATTTTGACATGGAAAAGGTCATCAATTCCTACCATACCTTTTTTTAAGAAAAAGTTTTTCGGAGATAGGTATTTTATAATTACGAAAGATAAGCCAAAGTAAAACGAACCAAATAAATTGAAAAAGATAGCGATGATGATTGGGTTTTGACATGGATAAGGTCATCAATGCCTACCATACCTTTGAAAATCCAAAATATGGACTAGATAAATCGTTGGAAGAACAAAGTGTTTGTCCCACCACCTGAATAATCATGGCAGCGCAATCGCGCTGCCTAAGTAAAGAACGATTTTTGCACAATGTATTATTTATTTTCTTGGGTTAGACCAGAGCACTTCGTATCGAAGGAGTTGTCGTAAAAACTTTTAAAATGGCTCATTCGATTGGAAATTGGAGTGGCAAGTGCCTTTTTTAATAGTCGAAAGTGATTGGAAGGCAAATAACACGCCTTTTACGCCCACTATTTCCGCAAACACATCCAATCAAACTTTTGAGATAGTCATTTTGTTCAGCGTAGTTGATTTCCAGATAGAAATTTTTGTTTTTTGAGGAGGACACTCCCCCACAGCCCTCAGGGTAAGGGTTGTAAGTTATGCCCTTGGGGGAAAATAAGACTTTTATAGAAAGTGTTGTCGTAGAAATTTCACAAAGGCTCATTCGAGTGGAAATTCAAAGGGCTTATGCCCTTCTTAGAATTTATCTTTTTGAGGAGGACACTTCTCCGCAGCCCTCAGGGCAAGGGTTATAAGTTATACCATTGGGGCATATAAGGTTTTTATTGAAAGCTTTGTCGTAAAAACTTGAAAAGGGGCGCATTCGATAGGAAAGTCAAAGGGCTAATGTCCTTTTTTAATAGTCGAAAATGATTGGAGGAAAACTAATCCCCCCCTCATGCCCGGCTTTTCCCCAAACACGTACAATAAAAATTTTTTGATAGCTATTTCGTTCAACGTAATTAAAAAATCGGGAAATTCGGTTTATATGGATGACCCCCCCCCCCCTCCCCCCTTTTAGAACCCAGGGTAAGGGTTGTAAGTTATGCCCTGGGGGCATATAAATATAGAAAACTCTGTCGTAGAAACTTCAAAAAGGGCTCATTCCATTGGAAATTGAACTGATTATTGACCTCTTTAATAGCCGAAAGTAATGTGAGGGCAACTAACCCCCTCAAATTACAATAACAACTCTCCCACCCACCATTTTCCCAAACGAATACAATCAAAATTTTGAGATAGCCATTTTTTTCAACGTAGTTGAAAATTTTGGAAATTATGTCTTTGAGAATGACAACCCCCTAGAGCCTTCAGGGCAAGGGTTTGTAAGTTTTGCTCTATGGGCATATGAGGTTTTTATAGAAAGTGTTGTTGTAAAACTTCAAAAAGGGCTCATTCGATTGAAAACTGAAAGGGCTAGTGCCCTTTTTAATAGTTGAAAGTAATTGGAGGGCAACTAACCCCTTCTCAAACCCACCATTTCCCCAAATGTATCCAATCAAAGTTTTGAGATGTGCATTTTGTTCAACATAGTTAAAAGTTCTGAAAATTAGGTTTTTTAGGATAACAACAGTAGTAAGTACATATGGAATTTGGGGACTTTACGCTCCCTGGCAGCTTTCCAAGGAATAGTCTACAGCCAGCGGTTATTTGGCAGTGTATAATGTCCTCAAACAGGTTTTTTTCCTGTTTTTGTTGTCAATTACACAATGAATTTAGGTCATGAGTTCACATACACATTCTTAAAACTACACGTGATTAAACACGTTATAAAACTATGTGCTATTTGCTTATGTCCTGTTGGTACCATTCCAAACGAGTGGGGATTCCCCGCCTGTTCATAAATATTGCAAAAAAGATAACAGTATGAACGGGGGATTCCCCGGGCAAATTTGTTTCAACTCCAAGTTTTTTTTTCAATCAGAGTGGTTTTTTTTCGAGCTGACACCTGTTTTTTAGGCAGCCAATCAG
The DNA here is from genome assembly GCA_029168905.1 of Artemia sp. Kazakhstan ARC1039. Classification (NCBI taxonomy): domain Eukaryota; kingdom Metazoa; phylum Arthropoda; class Branchiopoda; order Anostraca; family Artemiidae; genus Artemia; species Artemia sp. Kazakhstan ARC1039. Next base: position 939 of record JAQQPU010021023.1, on the reverse strand, counting down.
AGACAACGGAGATATTTACTCCTCTCTCTCTCTCAATTTTTGTTGTTGTTGCTAGCTCAGTTTCATTGTGGTAGTGAGAGTGTCAACACATGACAAAATGTTCCATACATGTCCGTTATGTATGTACACACTGGGCAGCTGGTCATCATCATGTGAGAATTGCACAATGATTGAGGAGTATGATGAAAAGTGTAGATTATGCAACCCGAGTAAATTGCATAGAGGATATGCTGTACAAATTAAAGGTTGTAATTCCTGTCATGAAGAGGTGTGTGACTCTCATCCTAGAGGCCACCTATATTCCAATTGTCATTATGATAAATGTAATCAGTGGGAGAATACATATCCCGGTATGATTGGAAAGAATCCTAAGCGTGATTTTAGTTTATTGCTACGAGATTGGTATCGTCGTGGTTTTAGATTGTTCTGGGAGGAAAAAACGGGTCAACGATTCAACTGTTGGAACAACAAAAGAATATGGTTTCTACGTCATCATTGTGAAGACAATGGGTGTTATGATTATAAGCCCACTGATTTTTATTTGGCTGTGACGGAATGTGATTCGACACTTGAGGACACTATTTGTGACATTACTTCAAATAAACAAATTGAAACATGTGAATTCTATAGAATGAATGAGAATAGTATTATTGACTATACAAAGAGATATGACAAGAGTGAAGTCACACTCTACTGTAGAAAATGTGACTCTGACATTGCACTACATCAGGATCAGTAGACTGTGCATTCAGATAATCTACCTGCACTAGTTGTTGTCGACAAATACCTAGTAGTGGATGAAATCCAAAGAGTAGAAAAGTCGTTTTATCATGTATATAATTTTTATTTTATTAATAAACAATTTCACATACATTTTTAGAACATTTTATTCTTAGGGCACTAAAATCAATATTAAATACGCTTGTAAGTATATTTTCC